>CM054822.1:20755161-20821058 GCA_028984105.1 Lavandula angustifolia
TTACGCGTAATAATGTTAAAAAAGGTTAATTATATGTTAATAATTTTAAGGAACAAATTAGACTAGATTATATCGCCCAATCATGCTAAATATAATATTTTATAAAATATAATTAAAGAAATTCAAATCACAACTTTATAAGATTAATCAATTTTGAATCTATAACTTGTTTACAAGGATTTTTTAAAAGATTTATGTTGAATAACTGCTCCTCAATTTACGCATAATGATGTTTAAAAAGGTTAATTATATATTAAAATTATATGTTAATAATTTTAAGGAACAAATTAGATTATATTTTATCTTATATATTTACCCTCACATATATAATAAGTCATAGTCTAAAATCTTTCACGCCATTTTAAAACTCTCACATATTTGAAAGAGAAAAAAAAAACTTGGAAGTACAAAATACCTAATATTTGGTCCATCATTGAGGAGTTGGATGAATACAATGAGTCATTTGCGATGAAACTTCGACTGATCCGTGCTTACGAGATCCCTTTATTCAACAAAAAAGATGTATCAAGTATAGAATGTGTTTTTCACGATGCAAATGTATGTCTCATTCAGTAGTTGTATCAGTTTAATATTTCAAGTAACTCATATTGCATTAAATTCATATTCAAATGTTTCAGGAGGAGAGGACATATTTCTCAATTTCAGCAAAAAAGTTTTGCTTGCATTAACTAAGTATCAATTTTAATTTTAATATTATTAATTTAGATTTTGTTAAAAAAATCTATCAATATATTTCTCATTAATAATGTTGCAATTCATATATAGGGGGGGACATCTTTAACTTGCACTCTTTGGGAAGAATGCGTCGATAAATTTTTCAGGTTAATGTAGTACATATATAAATATTGATTTTCATAGTGACACTCTTTGGGAAGAATATTTTTTAATATCTAGGTAACAGAAAAGTTATCAATGTCTTCTATGCTACGAAGTTACTATTGAATGCTGAGTTAGATAAAGTTGCTCATTTCAGAAATAAATAAATTGCCTCCAGAAAAGAATGTATACTAAACTGATTTCTCTAGAAAATGGTTCAAAATGGATTTTTGTCTTTTTTTAAAGTTTGTCGACAAATTTGGCGTGGATGCTAAATGTAGTACGATATCGCAAATAACTACAGAAGAATTAGATGATGATTCTGTTGAATGGGTGAGCAGCATAAAAAAAAGTTAAAGACATGTTTGATGATGATGAGGTTCAATTCTTACAAACAATACATATACTTACTCTAAATACCGTAATCTTACATTTTATATTTTTTGTTCCAATCACAATATTCTTAGATTATTCCAACAATTGACTTTGCGAATTTTGAGGATGGTTGGAATTATATAGCGTGCAAAAAATGTAATAAAAATATGGATAAAGTAGATAAGCAATTTTATTACATGAATTGCAACGACTACAATTGCATAACAACTTTGAGGTAAAAGTATGAAAGTTAAAATATTGCTTACTACTAATAATGATATTGTCGCTCACACATATAATATTTACTTTTTTTTATCTTTTCCCATTTTGTTTTTGGGTTGTCCCATAAATCTTGTCCCATTTTCTTAAAAAATTAAAATCGCTACATAGTATAAGTTGTTCTTAGATAGTTCTTTGAAATAATTTAAAAAACTATCAAGGATTTAATGAGACGATTTTTCAGATGGTCTATAAGGTAAGATGAGTGACATTCTTTTTATCAGAGCAACAAGATATTTTAAAATATATTGTAATATGTAATCATGTGAATATATTCTACTTAATTTTTGAATAATCATATTAGCATGATTCTCAAAGTTAATATAAACCATCAAATTAAATTGTTTTTACATATTAATTTAATATTCTGAACTATAGTATACATGATATAATATATATATCGTGTGAACGTGTGAACACTGCACTTTAAAGACAAACGTATTGCACTTTAAAGGTAAATATACTGTACTTTAATACTGCACTTTACGTACTGCACTTAAAGACAAATGTACCGCACTTTAAGAATTGCACTTTAAAATGCAGTATCTTTGCCTTTAAAGTGCAGTACACATTTGTCTTTAAAGTGCAGTGTTCACACGTTCACATGATAACAGACTGTTCACATTTGAACCTATCTCTTAGAGATGGCAATTTTGGGAGGGCCTGGGCCGGGTAGTATAGTACCCGCACCCGTCCCGCAAGTTTGACTAAGAGACCCGCATCCGCACCCGCACCTGCACGTCCGTAAACTCGTAACCAACCCCGACCCGCACAGGGCGGATCTACCCGACCCTAGACCCATTGGTGCCGTTTCAATTGCTAATTTTAAATTATCTTATTTTTTAATTATTAACTTTCGTTGGTGGAAGCATTTTTGTTTGGATTTTCTTATTATAGTTGTCAGTTATTAGTCCCTAAGAGTATGAATTGAAGAACAAAAAAAATTCAAATAACATAAAGTAAGATAAAATAATAAAATTAATAAAAAAAATTAATAATACGGGTCTGAAACGGGCCTGGGTGGGGCGGGTAGAGAAATTGGACCCGAACCCGTCCCGGACCCACACGGATTGGGTCCAGGCCCGCCCCGTACTTCTACGGGTCTGGGTATTACCTGCCCCATCACGGGACGAGACAGATCGGGTCCGACGGATCCAGTTCCAATTGCCATCTCTACTCTCTCTCTCTCTATATATATATATATTATAACGAATTTATAATATATTTTTTTCGTGCGTAGCACGGGTGCTGTTCTAGTTAATCAAATAAGCCCCTTTTCTTGCAACGATTTAATCGCGCCGTCAAACATTTCCTCCAATTTCTTCATAGACAGCCCTGAGAACTTAACTGCCGCCACATCCTTCCAAGAACTGCAGGCCCAGAAATAAATATTCAGATATCAATTCATGCTTGATGAAAAAATAAAGTGTTAATAGTTGCTCTGGAGATGGCATGTTATAGCAGAGAGGAAATCAGAAAGCTCCCCGATCTTGAACTCAGCCCCCTTCACAATGTATCTTCCTTTGGCCTCCGGATGCTCGAGCAGATGAATATGCGCTCGAGCCTCGTCGTCCACGTGAGGTCTTTCTTATTTTTCTTATTCTTCTCGTCCACCCTATGTATTTTGTTTCTAGTCATTACTAATATTTTGGATTGAGAGATCTCGCATGGAGTAGTTCCACACAAGAGTCTCTCTTTTATACTCCCTTCGCAGTTCGTCCCATAAATCTTATCTCATTTTTCATTTTCATAGATTTTGTCCCGTTTCTAAAATGTCCTAAAATTTACATATAATTTGTGTTACACATAACTTTACGCACTGTTGGTCCGGAGACAAATATCAGGTGTAGAGGGGGGGGGTGTGAATACACCTAAGTACAGTTTCTTTTTCTCGATGAAGGTCAGCTGAAGCTGTTAGTTGCAACTGATGAACAGTGCCAAATACAACTTTCGATCGCGAGTCGAGCTGGGTCGGCTATCGAGCTCTCCTACCGACTTTTGTCAAGATTTCCGAAACTCGCCGAAGACTTTAGCGTGCGGATAAGTGTGGGGCCCGGAGTTTGTCTCTTTTTGAAAACGTGTTTTCGCAAATTAAGTTCTTTTGGCTGTGTGACTTTTGAAATACATTTTATGCAAACTTATGATTTTTAAAGGTTTGTATGCAATAAAACAGTAAAGAACACAAGCAATTTAACGTGGTTCGGATACGCAAGATCCTACGTCCACGGTCCTGAACAAGGCAGGATAACTTGTTGATTAATCTGAGCAAGTCTCAACAAGGAAACTGTGCACATGACAGATCCTTCTAAGTTATAGTCCTTAGCGACTTTACAATTCAAACCTAAGTTCGAAAGGGAGCGAAACAATCTCCAACTAAGAAGGAGTTCTTTCAATAAGAACAATTCACTAAGTGTAAACTCCTTCGAATCTAAGCTATAAATATGGCAATGAGTTTAGGTAGAGAAGAAAGGGATCTAAAGACTCTAGAGAGAAGAACCACAAAATATTCTAATAAATGCAGATTCTTCGCTGGATGTTCTGATGAGTTTGCTAGAGTGTTTGAGCGCTTGAGCGATTTTCCCTTTTGAATTTCGTTGTTCCGTGTTTCGTGTTTTTTCTTGTGTCTTTCGCCTGTGTGGAACTTCAAATTCTTCTCTATTTATAGCTGTGAGCTATGGCATATGTCTGTTGGAGACGATGATGCCACGTGTCACAAGCTTCCAAAGAAAACGGCCATAAATTCAAACTTGTTGCAAAGGGCGCTTAATTACGTACATGAGAGCAAACTTTCTTGCAGGGAGCAGGTAAGGCGTTGTCGGCTTCTCATTGGTCGAGGTTTGTGGTTGGTGAGAATGTCGACTGACCGTTCAAACAACCTCGTATGATCTTCTCGCGAACTTTCGAAAAGACTTAAGTAGCCGGGTCGCTTCTGTCGGATACGATGACTCGCAAAGTCTCTGTCTTCTTCGACCGAGTCGGCCGACAAGGAATGTAGCTTCGAGTAGGTCACCGGGCATCGAGAAGGTACTGGGCTTGCATGAGTTCTTCTACCGATGACTTATCGGCCATCTGGGTTGGCCTCTACCGAGGTCTACTCACGATACGCCGTCTTCTTCCGAGGTCTAGTCGCCATCGATCAAGAACGCAAGCGATTACACTGATGACGTGGGGTTCCGAAAAATTTCTTCGACAGAAGATCAGTTCGACAATTACCCCGTACAGGACTTAGACAAAAATATTAAAAACGATTACATCAAGTCTAACCTATACATCAGCTAATCCTAACGACACACTATACTACCGATATCGCCTCGGTTTTGGGATCTTCAATTCCATAGTACTACTATGATTTCCCCCAATTTTCTTTTTAACCACGAACAGCTGAGTATCATCTACTGACTCATATCCAACACGCACAACTAACGATTCTCCTTAATAATTGTTTCGAAAATAAATGTGACCAGATTTATGAGACGGAGGGAGTATGCAAATAGGAATTAAATGATGTGAGAATATGAGTACCGACATGTACCAAGAATTAAGGCCATGGAGACGTATACAGAATACGGAAAATTAGGGCTGATGAAGGAGCCAGTAACCCAAGTCGGAAGCAACGAAACCAGGTCTATGCCGAGCTTCTCAGCCAGATCTATGGCTACTTTCCCCTCCAACGTTTTCATGGCGAATATTGGCTCTCGGATTAGACTGATATCCGACCAGGAGCTGTCGGATATCCTTCTATTGCCGGGAGGAAAGCCTCCGGGCTGTCGAGGTTGGCATTGAAGATCTGCAGGCGCCCCGACGCGCCGGGTAGGTTTGTGATGTAGCGGATGTCCCTCTTGCGCTTTGGGCCGAGCCTGACGGTGGCGTTGACGGAGTAGCCGTCTTCGAGGAGCCTCTTGATCAGCCATGATCCGGGATAGCCGGTCCCTCCGATCACTCACACTTTCTTTTGGTTTTCCTTCTCCATTCTCTTTTTCTAGCGTCTGCGTAATGAGTCGTGTAGATATATATGCTTGAATAGTGACACGGTCGATGAAGGGCATTTATGTCTTTCTCTTTAATAAAAAAAATAGCATATTCAACGCATGAGAATTAATTAACTCTATCGTAGTAATATCTTTGCTCTACAATGCCATGTGCTCGAATAGGACTGCACTATTAATTTAGCCTCATTTTTATTACACTTCTAGGTATTAATTGCCCTGTTTTCCCACCATGCAACCCTTGCAAGTTTTGATATATAAGCTTTTTACAAGGTATATACTTTAATACTTTTTGCTCCTTCCGTCTTATTGAATTTGTATTATGAGTTAGTTTAAATTGATAAAGATGTGGAATTTATGTAATTAATTAATTTGATAGAACAACACAAAAATAAATACAAGATCAATAAGACGGAGGAGTAATTTTTAACTTGAATTTTGAAATTAATTCCTTTATGCCCCGAACTCTTTTGGATTTCAAAATTTTGAGCATACTATATAATTAGAAGTATGAACAGACCGACTCAATAATCTATTACAATGGACCATTTTTTACAGCTCCAAACAAATTCTCTTTACAAACATTGTAAGTATTTAGAATTTAGGGTTTAATTAGGGTTCTTTGATTCTTTCACTGAAAACAAAGCCCACTCTCTGATTGTGAAAGATTTCTTTCTTCTTCAGCAAATATTCATCAACGCGAACACCGAAGATTTACATTTCAACCTCTATTTTCTGGGAATTGAAGGTATGTGCTCATTCTTCTTCATCAAATGCAGCAGAGAATTCGCTTTCCTCTGCGCTCTCGTCGTTCCGGATCTCGTAATCTCCACCAGATGATCGTATACGCCGTACTGCAACGCCGCCAGCAGGCACGACGAATTGTTCGATCCCAGCTCCAGTATCACCGCCGTCGCACATTCCTTGTTCTTCGGAGTTCCATCCCGCACAATCTCCACCAACGTCCGCACAAACGTCAGCCGTCCGATCTCGCTCCTCCCCTCCGGATGCGCCGCGATGAGCAGCAAAATCGATAGGGCTTCATCCACCATCTCCAAACTCTTATCCTGCAGCAGATTCAGCAATGGCGGCATGATCCCCGCCTTAATTGCTCTCGCTCTGTTCGATTGGTTCAGCACTAAGCTAAAAAGTGCAGTTGCAGCATCCTTCTTCCCTCTGTTCGTCCCTGATTTGAGAAGATTTACGAGAGGCGGAATTCCATTCGAGCATCCAACGAGAACTTTGTTCTCGTCGATGACCGAGAGACTAAACAACGCTGCTGCGGAATTCTCCTTAGCTTCCTCTGTTCCGTTCCTCAATACTTGAATGATTGCAGGTATTGCTCCTTCTCTAGCTATGAGGCGTTTGTTGGCTTCATCCAGTGATAAGTTTAACAAAGCAGTTACAATGTGTTGTTGTGTTTCTGAATCTGTGTAGGATAATAGGCAGACTAATGGTGGAATTCCACCACTGTTGGCTATCAAAATTCTATTGTCTGATGATTCTTTAGACAGCATACGCATCCTTATAACTGCCTCTCTCTGCACTTCTGTGCAGGAGGAGTAGAGATTTTGAATCAAGGTAGATATTTCTTCAGCTAGTGGAGATGAAGCTATGTCTGGATCATCTAAGACTTCCTTCTTGGGTAAATCATAGTTGTTCTTCTCACACCATTGTTGGATCAGATTGCGTAGGGCGAAATTCGGAGCAGCTGTTGAATGGGTCAGCTTCTGCCCGGTTTTCGGGCACGTTCTGTGGCCGGAGTTCAGCCATTTCTGTATGCTTTCCCTTTCATATGTCTATAGAAGAAAAACAAAGCAAGAAAGTAAGTAAAAAAGATTGGTTTATCTTTCAAGAATTGCTGTATGAGGTTGCTTACTTGTCCAGTGGCAATGATAACTGGATCAGCCATGATTTCAAGACTGATTGGGCAGAGAAACTCACGTGGGATTAACAAAGATTTGCTCTTTTCCAGGCATCTGATCAGAGCAGGCCCATCAAGAACACTGTTCTCATCAACTCCGGAGATTTGTTTGAATCTGGCAAGGAGGTCTACTACTTGCTGAGTGGAGTTTTTACCCTTGGCTTTCACAAGCTTCTTTACTGCAATGGTTTCTGCTTTGAGGTCTGGTGGTGTGTGCAGGTCCAGTTTCTTGGCTAGTCTTTCTATTATAGCATCATCTGCATTTCGTTCGTCGTTGCTCGAAAATACTACCATCATATCCATTGCTAGCTCCATGTCTTGTGTCTCTGTTCTTGTCTTGGCTCTCTTGAGTTGCATATGCATTAGCTCAACCTAAGGAAGATAGAAAAGTCAACCTACTTTTATGCTTCTATATGATAGTGGAGAATTCGCATTAATGGCTATTATCTACTCGCATCGAGATTAATAGGAAAAAGGGATTATTATTACCTGCTCTTTAACTTCTTCTGAGATGCCAAGCTTCTCATAAGGTAGCCCATTTAGTGCTTGGTTGATCTTGTCATAGACTTCATGGAATCTGCTCATCACAGCCTCACTTTCCAAGGCCTAAAAAGTAAAAACACAATATAGAGATATCAGAGAGAGAGAGAAGAGTAGAGAGAGGGGTTCTAAGTTCCAAGTTCTAACAAGAAAAATCTTGCTCCCGGAGTTGCAAGTCTTGAGCAACTTCTTGGAAGCAAGCAGAGCTTTCTTCAAGTCAACAAAGTGTTTCAATCCCACATCGGAAATGGAGGGATGATTATGAAACTCCCTTATCTCTTCCAACAGCGGGGTTAGCAGCTTCAACCTTCTCACCAAATTCAAACACTCTTTCCTCTGAGTTTTTCTAAACTCAGTGTATGATCCAACTTTCTCTATCATCTCCACCATTTCTCTCACTGCATCAAACCCACTCCCACCCTCAGCCAATAAACCACTGTTTCTGTCTTCTTCCTTCATACTTCCTCCTCCTTCCATCTCCATAGACAAGATAAACTCTCTCTCTCTCTCTTTGAGAGAATGAAGGAATATTTAGAACCACTTGTTTGCAGAATTTCCAACCATTATTGTTCACTTTACTAGTGCAACGCCCCTCTCAATATTTTTCTTTATTTTTCGTTTTTTTAGCTTTTTGTGATTTGCGGAATTTAAGGGGTGGGATTTTTTTAGTTTTTTTAATTTTCTTTTTTCGCGGGTGAAGAAATAACGGAAGCGAATGTGGTGATGGTTGGAATTGAAGTCAGTTGGGCCACGCGTTTTTGGTTATGGACAAGGATGACGCGTCGTCACATGCGGACTCCCTCGACCTCACCTCTTTGTCTTGGCCCATTTTTATTTTATGTTTTGTTTATTTTTTGTTTTTTTTAGGGGGGGAGTGGTTAAGATGGTTGGCATTTTTAGTTGGGTTAAATCCCGCTCTTGAATAATACTTCATTCGTTTCATTTCAATTGTTCATTTCTATTTTTAATTTAAAATAATATTCCAATATCCTTTAGTGGATTCCACTATTTTAGGCAATTGATATTTTTTTAATTATTGTGCTGAAAAAACTGGATATAGTGGAATGAGACGGACATAGTAGCTCATAAGCCATACTATATATAGAAGTTCGGTATGATAAACTAGGCAGATGCAATTTACGTGTTTTTAAAATTCAAACTTACAAACATTTTATAGGCAGAGATGCAAGGGGGTGTAGGGGTTTCCACGTCGTGTATAAATCGATTTTTTTTATGTATATTTTTTAAAAAGTAAGAAAAATAACTGTTTCGTTCTTCTTTCTCTTCAAATTCCGGACTTCTTTGTTCTACACTTCTACTTCAATGTAATAGTCCATAAAATTCTAGTGCTAGAGTCGATATAGAATATGCACACTGAATTAAGAGAGGATTCATGAAAGGGCGAAACCTATAATTTTAAAAGTTTGAAATAATAATTTTTGAAAAATGTATTTAAAAAAAACTATTATCCAATTTGGTTAATTATGGCTCTTTTATTTTCCGTACGAGAATTAAGAAAATAATATTATGTAGTATATATATTATATGACTTTTTATATTTAAATTTAAACCACACAAAATTTGTCTTTTTAAAAAAACTAGACCCTTTGCTTTGAGACATTCCAATCGAGAAATTAAAACACAAATAGCGAGACAATGGAGTATTCGGATGAAGTGGGGCCAGTCCCCCACGCGCCACCCCTAGATCGGCCCCTCGGGTGGAATCGATCTTGTGATTCACCAACTCTACTATTAAGCCACACTGGGGTAGGCCCATTTTGCTTTCTTAATCTTTTTCTCCTCCAAATCTTAAAAAAAGTAGAAAGCAAATAATGGCTTTTTGTGGAATGATTTTTTGGATAAAGAAGAGAGCCAACAACCAAGGGCCCATCTTAGCTCATACTATCTCATAATTCAATACTTTACAAACAGTTGAATTTATATGTGTTCATTCAATTCCATAAGCCGTTGTTCCTGCAGATTTGCTCATGCATAGCATCTATACATCCTCCCCGACCAAGCTTCCCCTCTAATCGAAAATATTGACGAGATTCGAATATATTTTAGAAAGCAGAATTGCTTATTACTACTAAGCTTAAGGTTTTGCATCTAGTGTTAGTTACTCTCTCCATCCCATAAAAAGTATCATCTTTCTATGAGACGTGGAGATTAAGAAACTTGTATTATTTGATGTGTGTTGTTTGACTTTTGGGTTGTTAACTTTTGTCAACACATTATTTGCTTTTAGAAATATGACAATTTTTATTGAACAATCCAAAAAGGAATCAAGACACTTTTTATGAACACGAATGAAGTACTATTAATTGCTTTTTAAATTTTAGGGAGTATGGTGGCCCACGTGGATCCTCTAAAT
Source organism: Lavandula angustifolia (assembly GCA_028984105.1). Taxonomy (NCBI): domain Eukaryota; kingdom Viridiplantae; phylum Streptophyta; class Magnoliopsida; order Lamiales; family Lamiaceae; genus Lavandula; species Lavandula angustifolia. The sequence goes on from CM054822.1 coordinate 20,765,477, forward strand.
CTGTCTATATCTCCAATTATAAATTTAACAACGATACCAAACATCTCGTATATCACAAAGACTTTGTGTCACACAATATACTCCTTTTTATGTCATATTTTTTTAGGGATATGGTGGCCACGATAAATCTGTTATATTCCAATTAAAAAAAAGAAGAAATATTTTATAAGGTGTTACACGTGCAGATAGCGCCCACCATAATTGATTTTAATTTGATTATTTAGTTAAAATGTATTTCACATGTCAAATGATTTATGGAGGTGACATATGGTGGAGTACAATTGTATGACACAAAAGTCTATCCGTTCGTATATACGTAATAAAAGTCATATAATAAAGTTTAAAATACAATTAAATTATAAAATCATATAGTATATTAAAAATACGAATATATCAACTGCAAATCCTACACGTAGCAAAATGGTGTAAAGATTCGTTCCCTAGTTTGTTTCGCAACCAAATTTATTTATAATATTGGAATAAAGAATTAATTTATCTTTTTCTTGTGCGAAAATCAAAGAATTAGTACCCCACAGTTCTGTATTTTGCATAAGGGAGCTTTTGTCTTTTACCCAATCCTACATAAAAAAAAACACAAAACTACACATCCCTTAAACTTATATTCACCAAATACCCAAGATTACCAATTTGCCCTCAAATTTTCGTCAGCTTTCTTGTTTCCTTTTTTTTTTTTGTTAAAATCTTCTAGTGCCGATGGAGTGCCTATGGGTGCCTACGGTTAATTTCATCAGCACCCATAAGCACCATATATGGAGTGCCAATGGGTGCCTATGGGTGGCGATGGAGTGTCTATGAGTGCCGATAGAGGCACTATGTTTTCAGAAACTTTAATCGGTGTCTAAGGATGCCGATCATGTTATTGGCACCCATAGGCACCATATATATATATTTTTTAAGTAAATTAACATATGCACTCTAATTTTTTTTTCGGAAACTTTAATTGGTGCCGTTTCTTACCGATGACAGTACCTTTAATTGGTGCCTAATTTTTTTTGGCACTATGTTTTCAGAAATTTTAGGCACTATGTTTTCGGAAACTTTAATCGGTGCCTAATTTTTTTTTCGAAAACTTTAATTGTTTTATTTAAAAAAAAAAATTAGGAGTGCCGATGGCAGCACTTTTGGTAGTGCCTATTGACGGCTTTTGTCTATCGGCACTCGTATTTTAAATTGTTTAACAATTATTTGATTAAAAAAAACATTTGAAATTGGATAATTCTAGTGCCGATAACAAACAATCGGCACCCGTAGAGTCTCATCGGTACCCATTTGCCAATTGAAAAAAGTAGGGATAAATGAGTAATATCGATATTCTTTAACTATTATTATAGTTGGTGAGTAGATTTATGTTTTTTAATGAGAATGGTTAAAAATGACTATTTCCAATTTTGGTAATTGGACTAGGTCAAAACTGAAAGGCAGTGCCGTAAATGACGCTTTTGTCCTTCGTATAGATACTAGAGAGAATATTTCTCGATCTATAGGGACCGAAAATAAATCCCATTCTACTCCTCTAAAATCTTACTGTCTTCAATTCAACCCTATACTCTTACCAATCTCGCGTTTTGCCCCATTCCCCAATTTGTCTATATTTTATTTTATTTATTCTGCAAATCTCATTTATTTACTCTATTAATTACTTCCCTGCAATTCAACCTATAGGGAGGACTCTACACTTTGATTTTTTTCGATTCAGTGGTGGGGTTTCTGATTTTGTTGATATAATCGAGGTAGCAATAAATTCTGCCGAAAGTATGGGTGCGGAGGCGGAGTCCAGCGCGGGGGCTGCGGCGATCGAGGAGGTGAATGTGAACATCCGATGCTCGAACGGCTCTAAATTCTCGGTGAAAACGAGCCTCGAATCGACGGTGGCGGAATTCAAAGGTTTATTGGCTCAGAATTGCGATGTGCCAGCTGAGCAGCAGCGGTTGATCTATAAAGGGCGGATCTTGAAGGATGACCAAACCCTAGTCAGCTATGGTATACTAATCCGCTTTAGATTTGTTTCGTCTTTTTTTGGTGGTCTGATATGTTTATTGTTAGGTTAAACATGTGTTAGGATTTTCGGTTTGTATGATTTCTTGTTTTGGTGATGTGATGTTTCGGTTTTCTGAACTTGAGGTTTATGTTTAATAGAGTAAATTCTGTAAATTGAATGTGAATGCGTGTGAAGGGAAAAACGTGCTAATAGACTGTTGGAAAAGGAAATTGTATCTGATGAAGTAATTAAGGGAACGAACTGCAATAATTATTGACAGAATTATGATCTTAATTTAAAAGGAAATATCTGTATATTGGGTGAGATAATCATAGAAATAATCAGGTAGTGCCAACTTGGGTGATCTTTAAAGATTGGAAGGGAAGTTTGGAATGTGGTATGAACACACTCAAAATCTTATTTAACCTCTTCTACAATTTTAATGTGATGTCATCCTGACTTTGGCACTTCACTATTTATGTTTCCAATGCATTTGGTTTCTCTTAAGCTGTTTACTAACTTGAGTGACTACTTGATGGAACGAATAAGATAGGTTGGTTGAGTTTATGGCTCGCCCAATGCATGCAATAGCCATGCTACGCTCTTTAACCATTGTTGTAGACTTGTAGTCATCGTGTTGATTTGATGCCCCTTATCCATATCTCACCTGGTATATAGTTGTTGAGGAACTGCTTTCGCCATCTGAACATGACCTCCTTCTCTTCACAACTCTATCTCGTGTGCGTTCACATATTGCATACAATGTATTTATTGCCAATGGCTTAGAGAAAGTTCTTGTGCTCGGCAGACTGCTTATTGTTTCTCTGATACAATACTCTCATATCATGGTAACTTATATCATATAAATGTAGTCCATCACCTTTCTGCAACTCATGGATTTTGGTGCTTAATGAATAATCTTTTTTCCACTGTAGTTTGTTTCTTTTAAATCTTTGGTCAGCCTTCATTCTTATCTTGTTTGCTTTCCACTGCCTTCTAACAATGGACCTGTTTTGCTTTCCTACTCTTGAATAGGTTTGCTAGCAGATCACACTATACACATGGTTCGTGGTTCTGCACCATCTGTATCTTCTCCTGCCCCAGTTCCTTCTGCCGCTGGAAATACCAACACTGTTCCTGCCGCCACTCAAGGCAGTGGTCGAAATCCAGATGGCACTGGGTTGGCTGGTTCTGGTGCTTCCATGTTTCCAGGGCTCGGCTTAGGTGCACTAGGTGGGACTGGGGCATCTGGATTATTTGGAGCTGGACTTCCTGAGTTTGAACAGGTGCAGCAACAACTAACTCAGAATCCTAATATGATGAGAGACATAATGAATATGCCTGCCATTCAGAACTTAATGAACAACCCAGAGATTATGCGGAGCTTAATTATGAGTAACCCTCAAATGCGTGATATAATTGATCGGAACCCTGAACTTGCTCACGTTCTGAATGATCCTAGTGTCCTTCGGCAAACATTAGAAGCAGCAAGGAACCCTGAGCTAATGCGTGAAATGATGCGAAATACTGACAGGGCAATGAGTAACATTGAATCTTCTCCTGAGGGATTCAACATGCTCAGGCGCATGTATGAAAATGTCCAAGAACCCTTCCTGAATGCAACAAACATAGGTGGTGCTAATGCAGCTGATGCCGGATCAAATCCATTTGCAGCTCTCTTGGGGAATCAAGGGGGTGTTCAAACTAGAGATGGATCTAATTCAACTGCTGCACCTGAAGCAGAAACAACTGTTCCAAATGTTAATCCACTTCCCAACCCATGGAGCAACAATGGTAAGAGAGACCTATTAAATTTCTTAAAGGCCTTGCTTGATTATTTGACAGTAGTGTTGCAATCAATATTTTTCGCTCTTAGTAGGATCTTCCAATGTGCTACAGTTACCCTTGCCCTGCATAAATATGTATGGTAGTTATACACGACTGTCACTAGAGAATGTAAAGATTTAGTTTTCTCGTTAAGCTAGTTTGTATGATTAAAAACTTTTCAACGTCCTTTCTTGATCAGTTTGAAGTCATTCAGTCATATTATGTTTAGGTATCAAAATCCTTTTTCTGGTTGTTTGGGTGTCTGTATCTTGATGTCTTTAACTTGATAGTATTTATATATTATGATACATATTTATTACTGCTAGTATCTACCTTGAGCTTCTGAATCTTTTGGTCTAGGAGGATCTCAAACAACTAATGCTACAGGGACTAATCCACCTGGTGATGCAAGGATACCTTCAATTACCGGTCTGGGAGGACTTGGTCTCCCTGACTTGGAGCGTGCAGGCATGGGTGATCCCTCTCAATTTAGTCAGTTGTTACAAAATCCAGCTGTCTCACAAATGATGCAAAGCTTGCTTTCCAACCCTCAATACATGGAACAAGTACTACCATAGTTGCAGGGCATTGATTAATCTTATTCTGGGTTTTTGTTTACTAGGAATTACTAATTAGAGCTATTGTTTTATTGCAGCTCATGGGCATGAATCCTCAAGTCCGCAGCATGCTTGATACGAATCCTCAATTAAGACAAATGATGCAAAACCCAGACCTTCTTCGACAGTTTACCTCTCCCGAGATGATGCAGGTGTCTTCCACCTTCCTTTTTCAGTCAAGTTCTCTGTAATATGGCTTTTCTATGTAGCTTTAATTGACTTAATCTGATTCAAAGTATTCGTGTGTTATTGCTATTTAATATTCAATTGTCAACTAATGTATGACATATAATATATCTAATATGGCAATGGGTCAAGGGAAATGTTTGTTCAAACAAGGTTTTTTAGAGTCCCAAGCCAATTGCACTTGTCATGTTTATATACTGCGATTGTGAACTAACAGAAACTAAGATCTGTAATGTTATCAGGATTTCCAAGCTAGATACTTGATGGGGTTTCATTTTTAAATTTTGTTCAGTTTAAGTGGGTGGTTTTCTCCTGGAATATTGACTGTTTATGACAGCTAAATCCTAGATCATTGCTAAACCCGGCTACTTTTGGTTTTTGAAAGGTTGCAGTTTGGGCTTGTGCTTTGTATTTAGATTCTAAACTGTTTAGAAGTCCATCCTCGCATAATCTGATGGTTTTTCCTTTACCAACTTTATAAATCTTACTTCAGTTTCTTTGTTTTTTCAGCAAATGATGACTTTGCAGCAACAACTTTCTCAACTTACTCGGCAACAGACAACCCCGTAAGTCATGAATTCACTATGATTGCTCAGTTTTGTTTTCATCACATCTAGCGCCTTTACAATCTAAACAGCTCAGTCCCTGAATCTGTGGAAATTCTTGTTAGATGGTTAAAGTTGCCTATAATCATATTGATGCCTCATATTACGGATAGAAACACCGTGTAGTTTGGCTTATTAGTTTTGTTCATCACTTTCGCAGGGAAGGCGATCAGACCAATCAGAATAGAGGTATGAAAGCAACCTCATCCCAAATCAACCTATTATGTTGATTCCTCCTCCTCTACTACTATTCCTATTCCACATCCCTTTTACGTCTTTCTAAACGCAGGAGCACAAAACAATATGGGTTTGGACATGCTGATGAATATGTTTGGTGGACTCGGAGCTGGTGGTTTCGCTGTTCCAAATGCTCCTGATGGTTAACTCTCCAAACCTCATCCTATCGACTCAAATTGTGCCAACTATTTCCTTTTTCTCAACCCATCTGATCATTTAAATCTTTCTTGTTCACCAGTGCCCCCAGAAGAACTCTATGCGACCCAGCTAACGCAGCTACAAGAGATGGGCTTCTTCGACACTCAAGAAAACATCAGAGCTCTACGCGCTACTTCAGGAAACGTGCATGCAGCCGTGGAACGACTTCTGGGTAATCCGGGTCTATAGTGTGCGATTTTTCTTTTGCCTATTTGGACACGGATTAAAGTGCAGCCAATTCGCCTTACGATACGGGCACATCACATGAGACCGAATGAGAAGTATGCGTGAGAATAAGATACACTAACTCCTGTGTTCGGACTTTAAGCTCGCCTTGCACTATATTCGTTTGTGCCTGTGTACATACATATTTGAAATCTCCATATCTTGTATTACTTTACTTCCCATCTAAATTATGCTTTTAGAATGTAGACGCCGCAGTTGTGGTCGTTGATCCGGTGAATTGATTTCAGCATGAAGGGATTATTACTATCGTATTTTTAGGTTGTTGATTTTTCTTGTCACATAAATTAGGGTTTGTGATTGATACGGGAATCGTTACCATATGGCAATTTTATTAGTTCGAAGAGAGGTACGACGTCGTTCATAATAAGAAAGCGCTACTTGTAATACTAAATAGCAGAGCGATACGATGTCGTTTAGAAGAAAGCGCTACTAGCAGATTTATTAACAAAAGAGCAGTACGACGTCGTTAGAGACTAAAGCGCTACTTGCAAGCGCGATTATATAGAAATAATGGTATACTGAAAAGCGCGCTGCAGAATGCGCGCATACGACAGTAGTCCGCCAAACTGCAATTTTTATTGCCACTCTCTCCTCTCTCTCTCTCTCTCTCTCTCTCTATTTTCGTGTGCGTGCGGATCTGTGGCTCCACAGGGACACTGCCCACAGCCTCGAGTAATATGATTATGCACCACTAGCGTTTCCAATCTTATTCTCTCGTCTTCGCCTTTTCAAAATTCTCGATCACTTTGCCCAGGTCTTACTTTGCACGCTATGTTGTGAATGATCATCTGCTGAATCCTCGCCTGGGTGTAAGAATTTCATGACTACTCCTTCAAAATTAAGTTGTTTTTATGATTACACACGGTTCGGGTTGTTTCTGCTTCTGCGTTTGATGTTTAAAATTAAATGGCTGCGAATTCTGGATTAGATGAGTGCTGGGTGGTGGTGATTGTTGTTGTTCCTTCCTGTAGTTTTATGCTCATCAATTTGTGATTAATTGGAGGTATGATCATCACGTTGATGAAATTGATCAACTTGTGTTGGGTCTTCTATTTTAGGTTAAGTTATTGATACAGTATACTGCAAATTAATTTTTGCAATAGAATGGTTATGGATTATTGGTTCAATTGGTTGGAATCATCATCATTGGATGATTTATATGGCTGCACATACAGAGGAACAATGGTTTTAGTGGATAATTTAAACATAAATTGAAACAATTCCATCAAAAAGTAAAGACTAATGATATCAAATTAGGAAAGACTTCAAAATTGTTGGTCTTCCCTTAGCCCTTTCAACTTGGTTGCTATATGTCAGATATGATCTGTGGAAAGACACTAGCTTCGATTGCTTCTCTGTATTGCATTTTATTCAGTATTTGATCATATATCACTATCCTATGTTGAACTTTGTGTTGGTTAACTAATTTGTTATTTGTGGCTGTTAACTGGATGATCAGCAATTTCTTCTTTTTTCGGAGATCTTCATAATATCTGAATGTGACATTCGTTTACTTCCAACTCTTGATGATCTGCATCTTATATGCCTAGCTCTGCTGGTTCTTATCATTTTTCGGTTATAGGTAATGACTTGATTTCTTGTATTTCTATATTAGGATCTCATTTAACTTATAAGATTGGAATCTGATGGTCCAACAAACAAAGGATTCTACATTTACTGAATACGGGCTTGCTCATGCTGAACCTGGTCTGTCGAATTCTGATAGGCAGCTTTCCATCTCTATAGCCGGAAAGAGAACAGAACTTGTGGCTTCACATAATGAAAGCACAATGGCAGTGTCTAAAACTATTGAGAGTGCCGATGAAGATGTTAAGAACTCAGGAACCATAAGGCCCATACGGAGTCCTCCAAAAAGTAATGGTGGAAGCAGGCATATTGTCTATGTTCGAAGAAAACCTGAATCAGAGTTAGCAAAGAGCAATATTTCTGATGCTCTAATTAGTGCAGCTAATTGTCTGGATAAAAAGAAATGTATTGATCAGGATGAGGCAACTCAACCGCTCAAGCGGAAGAATGAGCCTCTTCATGGGGCTTCTTCCCCGAGTTTCTCATCTACAAGACGCTCGGTTTCTCCTTCCGTTGGAGTCTCTAGTAATACTCCATCGCCGGAAGATGTTAAACAAGGTGGTGCTAACTGTATGAATCCTCCATCAGAAGATCCGGAAATGGCAAGTGTTGCTCGATGGCAAGAACAGTACAGCCGCTTGCTGAGTTTGTTGAAAACTTTGGATCAATCAGATCAATATGAATATGTACAGAGTATGTCCCTTTCATATTGTAGTATCTGCAAGTTGTTAGTGTTCTACTGTTTTCAATACTGACTCTGTTGTTTCAAATGCTCAGTGCTTCAATCGCTTTCGTCTGTTGAGCTTAGCAGACACGCTGTTGAACTTGAGAAACGGTCAATTAAGCTTTCGGTGGAGGAAGGTAATCTACATTATTGCATGGAACTTTTCACTTGACCTTTAGTATAGGTGTAAAAAATCTGAGATTATGAAGAGTTTGCTTTCACAAAATTCATGCAGCATAAGGCACATTACTCTTATAAACAATATAACTAAGTCCAATTTTCATTGAATAGTGTTTTTCTTTTCTTTGTCTAACTAATAGTTGTATTTATGATGATAAATTTAAAAGGACAAGAAATAAGATCATTGCACAATCTTAGCTTCTCCTTGGTGAACTGTAGTAGTAGATAGCTTTAAGGAGTCTGCTTATTATGGAAGTGTATAAACAGAATAAAAATGATTAATGTAGGCGGCCCTCATCGGAACGACTCATTTGCAAGAAATTAAGTTTGATATTTGTCATGCATCATACTGTCATTGGATAAGCATCAGCACTGCACTAGTCTTCATACCATTCTATAGCTTGTTATCTTTTGCTGCATCAGTTTATTGTGGATTTGAAGTGCAGCTTCTTTACGCATGTGTTCTTCGATCATCTAGTAAAATTCAACTTGCAGCTTGCAGGTTCTAGTTGTGAATACTTACATACATTTCCTTTGCTGTGATTCAGCAAAAGAGATGCAACGAGTTCGTTTCGTTGATGCGTCGGGTAAATATGGGAAGAATGTAAGTCCTCCCTCTAATCTACAAGAGCAGATACACAAGTGAAGAATGGCCAGAGAGAGGAAGGTTCTCTCTTTCCCTCACAAAATGATGTGCTTCTAGATCTGTAGCATGTATATATCTTGGTACATAAACTCTTGCAACTGGAGAGAGAGAGAGAGAGAGAGAGAGAGAGAGAGAGAGAGAGAGACTTCATATAGATTTATTTAGCTTTCTGCTGCTAGCTACATGAATATCAACTTTGTAGTTTTCATTGTATGTTGTGCTTTCAAATAAATACAGATCTTATTTAATGTTTATTTTGCCTTTTCTTCTCCTTTTCTGAAGTGTAATTTCAAGCATCTTGTTATTGTTATGTAGTACTCTCTCCGTCCCAAAATTCTTGTTCATTATACCATTTTGGGTCGTGCCTGAATTATTATTCATTTTTTTAGCAAATTATTATATAACTTTTTGTGGAACTCACAATTTTATATAAATTTATATACAACTAACAACTTTCTTTAAAAACTGCGCCGAAGAGAAAGTGGATAAGAGTTTTGAACGGAGGGAGTAGTTTATAATATACATTTATTCAATCAAAATATGTTTTTGATGATAATTGCTGCACGTTTTATCACAATTAACAATATCTTCATTGTATATTCATAGTAATGGATCTCTATCCTCGATCCATCTATGGTAGTAATTGACTTCAATGTTTAATAATTATTATCACCATCTTAATAATTCATACTCCTATTTGACTTTATAAACATTGAGACAATAATCTCAGATATCACCTAAACGTTTACTAATTCTGGACTTCACGTTCAATTTACCAATTGATGACGATTACTAGATAAATTCCGCTTTCGTATAATAGTCTACAAACGAACTTATAGCGCTCAATACTACTTCCTCCGTCCTATTTATATTGGCCACTTTTCCATTTCGATCCGTTTCATTTATATTGGCTCTTTTCTAAAAAAAAATACTACATTCTCTCATATTTTATTATTTTTCTCACATACTTTATCATCTACTCTCTTACCATCTCACTCATGTTCTCTCTTACTTTATCACCTATTTTACTTTTTTAATTCTCGTACCGAAAATGCAAGAGGCCAATATAAATAGAACGGAAGGAGTACTAATTATGAAGAGCGTATTTGGTGGAGTGTTTCCTAACAAAGTGGAGGGTCCAAATTACTTTGCATTTCCCATAATATAAATGTGATTAGCAACCACAGATTGGGTGAGAAAGCTAAGTGACAGCTCCACCAGTTATTCGTACGAATTCTCATCGATACATAGCCAAGCAAATTTAAGTCAAAAGAAGATAAATTTAGAGAATTAACAGCAAGAGAAAAGGGGAAGAAAAATAATGACAATAGAAGCAGAAACTGGTGTCATCAAACCAGCAAGCAATGAGAACCTCAAGAAAAATAGAATTCAAGTGTCCAATACCAAGAAACCACTCTTCTTCTATGTCAATCTTGCAAAGGTTAATTACATATATACCCTTCTCTCTCTCTTGCTCTCTCTCTCTCTCTGGATCTTCAATTGTGTGTATGTCTCTTGTTGTACAGAGGTACCTACAACAACATAAAGCGATTGAGCTTTCAGCTTTGGGCATGGGTAACTATCTAAGCAATACTCCTTTTAGTAGCAACTTTTGTTAAACAATAAAATGCGAAACGAGATCTACTGTCCAATTTTTCCGCATCCAATTCATGCTCAATTTAAATCCGTCAATGAAATAATGATATGTGTTCATATTTAAATCAAATACCTAAAATAAACTCATCTTCGTGGGTTTAACAAATCACAAATAGGGTATATAGTTATTAAATTAAGACACATACGACCATTTAATTGATGTTACAAATTGAACATCAATTGAACACATAAAAAATAGGATAGTAGATTCAATACTTTACTTTGATCAAATATAATTAACGAATTGACATTGTTTATTGCAGCAATCACCACAGTCGTCACAATAGCTGAGATTCTGAAAAATAATGGATTTGTGAATGAGAAGAGTAAGCAATTTATTTTATATAAATAAACAAAAACTAAAGAATTGCACTCAAATGATAATTAACGTCATTGCAATATAGTATCTTGACATCGACGGTCGGAATTAAAGATGTAACCAAGGGCCGTACGGTACAGAAAGCTAGAGTAAGTTTTCGTTTATGTGAGTACTAGAAAAGCACTCGTGCTACGCAAGAAAAATGAAATATGCAAATTAAGAAAAATGTTAATGATTTTAATGGTGCAGATTGAAATTGTGCTGGAGAAGTCTGAGAAGTTTGACAGTCTAATCACCTCGTCTCAAAATGCCAATGGGAATGGGAATGGCTAAGTTGAAAAATAGGCAGTCACAGTGAGGAGATGAAGCATTGTTCATGTAGTTTGTTTTTATATTTACTGCAATTCTTGTGTTGCATCTCAATTTAAAATATTTTTACTACATTCATATTTTACTACTTGTAATTACATGTCTCTAAGATTGGCATTGGGCAATGCAATATTTACATCTCCTACTGTATAAAAAAGTACAAGGAATTCAAACTTCTTAGATTTGATAAGATTATTAACCTTTAAATTTTTACCCGTAGAAAGATAAAAATAATAAAGGGAAAAATATGTCTAGGAAAATGGTTAAAGCCCATAAGGGTATATTTTATAATTACATTGTCCAATTTCATAAATCAAAATTATTAGTAAAATACTTGTTTAATTATGTTTTTTGAAACGTATTATATACAAAAAGGTGTTGATAAGAAAAGAAACAATTGGTCCATATCAAGTATGGACCAATTATGATTGAAAGCCCAATGATGTATAACGTGCTTGGCCCGTTTAGAGCCCATTACCATTTATTTTTTCAAATATTAGCTTTAGGCTGTTTGGGAAACATCTTAAATAAGCGTTTATAACATAAATATTTATGGTATAAGTACTTATATTAATTTAATAAGTTGTTGTGTTTGTATACATTTATATATAAACACTTAATGAGAAAAAAAACAAAATATAGTTTAAAAATTTGTTGTCAGTGAGATTTGATATGAAAACATATTTATCATGAGCTGTTTTTGGCTTATTTTCATAAGATGGCGGGACTAGCTTATAGGGCTGTCGGTCGGTACGGGATCGGGATCCCGATCCCAAAATTTTGAGATTCCAATTCCAAAATTAGGCGAAATCCGATCTCAATACCGATCCCATAGCGGTATTGGGATAGCGGTATTTGGGACGGTTAAAATGGGATTGGTATTCGGGATTACCAAAAATCCCGAAAATTGTATTCCTTGTTAAAAAAAAATAAAAATTACTCCTTGCTAGCTTCGAATCTAAGACCAATTAATAGATACTATCTACATCTAGCAACCAATGACGCTACATATATCCTTGTTAGCTACCGTTAAATGATTTATTAATTACTCGTAGACACGTCACACATAGAGTATATGCATTATAAATTTATAATTTATAAATATAATCTATAAATTATTAAATTATATTTACAGTATTGTAGAATATGAAATATAAATACTTCATGTGATTTACTAATGTATATATCATATATTTCATGTAACTAGTAAACTAGATATTATAAATTATAATATCTAAAATATGAAATATAAATATCTCAAAAAAACGAAAGACTCGAGACGGAGAGAGAAGGAGAAGACACAAGTTATAGCTTTTAAGTTCTTCTAACGTCACCGGCCGAGTCATCTGACCTAATTAAGTTTGTGTTATTATTGGACTTTGTGTTAGCATAAGATATAAGTTTATAAATTATAATTATATTTATAAGTGTATAATAAGTGTATAATTATATTAATTATTTCATAAAAAATTCGGTATTTTGGTAATACCCGAGTTTTTCTATGGTTATCCCGAATATCGAATTACTTATGAAAATGAATTCCGATACCATACCGTATTCCAAAATTCGGTATTTCGGTATCCCAATCCCGCGGTATCGGTATGGGACTGGGATAATCCCGAATCCCAATACCATTTAGACACCCCTACCAGCTTATGAAAATAACTTAAAACACAACTTATTTTAGAAAATTTTTTTAGAATAAGCTATTTTCATAAGCCTCTCAACGCGTGTTTAACATTTTTATACTCCTTCCCGTAGAAAGTGTCTTTGTTTTTTTTTTTTAGACTAGTCCCATAAAAAATGTTCTATTTCTAAAAAAAATAAATAATGCGTGGACCAAAATTAATTACCCAAAAGTCAAACAACACACACCATACAATAAAATTGTTAAAAATTTTTAATCTGTTTGCCTAGAAAAAAATTACATATAATACATGGGATTTTAATCGGAGTTAAGAACATTTACGATATGGGAGTAATTTTTCTAAAGAGGAAAATGTGCCACGGACTACCAAAGCGTCTTCTTTCTTTTGAAAAAGAGAATAAAAAATTAGTATGTATGTGAGTGAACATTATTTAATTTTTAGTTTAATAATTTTTCTCCACATTTTTTTTATTTTTTTTAATAAAAATGACGTTTTTAATAAGAATACAAAACGTTTTCAATGACACAGTAATATAATTATTTTTTCTTTATAGAAAATATCTACCTATATACTACAATCTTAATTTTCGTGGTGAATAAAAATAAAATAAGTCGGAATGATCAGAGAGTGGGAGTATAGTAAATTTGAAATTGTTACTCCATGCCGTATTTATCGTTACACGTGACCACCTATGTTTTACAAAATTATATACTCCCTCCGTATATATATATATATATATATATATATTATAGAAAATAATAGAAAAGGGGTAATAGGGTAAAGTACAAAATAGGGAGGAAAAAGGGATGACGATTTTGACCTAAATACCCACATCTCACAGCGTTGGGAGCTTGCATCGCCCTCTTCTGCCCTCGCTTCTCCTTTCTCTCTCTTCTCCCATTTCCCAATTCTCTCCTTCGCTATATCTTCCCCGCCACTTTCAAATTTCCCCATCTTATTCTTCACTCGTCTCCCCATCAGAGAATTATCTGGCTTTTCGATTCCGATGGGCTTCGATTTCGATGCGGAATCGCGGTAGATCCGATTTTGGGGCTTTGATGATTATTTACTGAGGGTGTTCCCGTAGCTGGGGTTTCGCTCTCCTCTGTCGAACACTCCAGAAACAGGATTTGAAATTTTTATTGAATTTTGTCTGTTATACGGAGGTAAGTCGCAGTTCAATTTTATTTTTATCTTCTTGTTCTGTTTCTGGTTTGAGAGTATTGATCGTTATTGATTTGATCGTTTGTGTTGTTAGATGTTGGAGCTCTGAATTGTGTTGGTTCTTCTTGCGATGCGCTTATGTGTGTGTGTTTTGGATTGTGGTTTATTGATTGAATGGATTTAATTGGTGGTTTTCTGTGATAATGTCAAAATCCTACCGATTTTGGTCTGGATTTGAACGCAATCATTCATTATGTAATTATGGATGTTTTTGAGTTGATATATTACTGTATCCCTATCAAATTTACATGAAGAATTTATTGGAATTAATTTCTTACTTAAATTGCTTGTTATGTACTAGCATTTTCTTAATTTTTAAGATATAGAAAACCTTGTACTCAGTCTTGTAATATCATAGATATAGGTAATTATATTGCAGGCATACGAAGAACATGGCGAACCACAACGGGCTTCTTGGACAAAACAATGGTGCTCCTCTTGATCACAGCCAGCCAGTGGTGCTAAACCGCAACCACAACATAGTTATGGCTCAAAGCCATGGATTGGAGATGGGACAGTCTCATGAACAAGAGGCCAATTTGGGGCAGGGTCATAATGGTCTGGTTGATGTTCATGAATACGAACATGAGGATGGTTTGGCGATGGAGGAGAAGCCTGATCATGACATCCAAGATCTGCATTTACATGGAGGCAGCAGTGAGTTAGACATCTCTGATCATAACGAGTTGGTTGTCTCCGAGTCTCAAGAACTAGACGAGAATATGGAATTAGCGGTTATCCATCATGACAACATGGGTATGGACTCTATGCATGATATGGATCTTCATCAGTCTTTGGTGGTTACTCCCTCTCATGTTTTACAGCAGAGAACCCTTGCTATAGCTCCTAATTATGAACTTCATGTGGGCCAAGAATTTGCTGATGTTAAAGCTTGTCGAAGGGCCTTGAGAGACACGGCTATTGCCCTTCATTTTGAAATGCAGACCATTAAGTCGGATAAGACACGTTTCACTGCCAAATGCGCCAATGAGGAATGCCCGTGGCGGATCCACGCTGCAAAGCTACCCGGTGTGCCAACCTTCACAATCCGGACCATAAACGACAGCCATACTTGTGGAGGAATATCCCATCTCGGTCACCAACAAGCCTCAGTCCAATGGGTTGCTAATTCTGTCGAGCAACGCTTGAGAGAGAACCCTAATTGCAAACCAAAAGAGATCCTGGAAGAAATCCATAGAGTTCATGGTATAACTCTATCTTACAAGCAAGCGTGGCGTGGGAAGGAACGGATCATGGCTGCTATGTGCGGATCCTTTGAAGAAGGATACCGTCTCCTCCCACAATACTGTGAGCAGGTTAAACGGACTAACCCGGGAAGCATTGCTTCCGTTTATAGAAACCCTACTGACAACTGCTTCCAGCGCCTCTTCATCTCGTTTCAAGCATCGATATATGGCTTCCTAAATGCTTGTCGTCCACTTCTTGGTCTTGATAGAACATATCTAAAGAGTAAATATTTGGGTACACTTCTTTTAGCTACTGGCTTTGATGGTGATGGCGGCCTTTTCCCTTTGGCTTTTGGAGTTGTTGATGAAGAAAACGATGAAAACTGGATGTGGTTCCTTTCCGAACTCCATAGCCTTCTTGAGGTAAACACAGAGAACATGCCGAGGCTTACTATATTATCAGACAGGCAGAAAGGGATAGTAGAAGGAGTAGAAGCCAACTTCCCTACCGTCTTACATGGCTTCTGCATGCGCCATTTGAGCGAAAGCTTCCGAAAAGAATTCAACAACGTGCTACTCGTTAACCTCCTATGGGATGCTGCTCACGCCCTCACAGTAATGGAATTCGAATCCAAGATTCTCGAAATCGAAGAGATTTCCCAAGACGCGGCCTACTGGATCCGACGTATCCCTCCACGCTTATGGGCCACAGCCTTCTTCGAAGGAACGAGATTCGGCCATCTCACGGCCAACTTAACCGAATCTTTAAACGTGTGGATTCTAGAAGCTTCCGGCCTCCCAATAATCCAAATGATGGAGAGCATAAGAAGGCAGCTAATGACTTGGTTTAATGAACGCCGCGAAACGAGCATGCAGTGGACCTCCATCCTCGTCCCCTCTGCAGAGAGGCGTGTGCAGGAGGCGCTTGAACGCGGACGGACCTACCAAGTCCTCCGTGCCAACGAAGCTGAATTCGAGGTGATATCGCACGAGGGGACGAACATAGTCGATATTCGGAACCGGTGCTGTCTGTGTAGGGGATGGCAGCTGTACGGCCTCCCTTGTGCTCATGCTGTTGCTGCACTTCTCTCTTGCAGGCAGAATGTGAATAGGTTTACCGAGAGTTGTTTCACTGTGGCTACTTACCGCAAGACTTATTCGCAGACTATACATCCTATTCCGGACAAGAATCTTTGGTGTGAAGGAGGAGATGGTGAATCAATGGAGCTGGTTATTAATCCGCCTAAGTCGCTCCGGCCCACGGGGCGGCCGAGGAAGAAGCGGGTTCGGGCCGAGGATCGTGGGTCTCTTGTTGTACAAGAGGTACCTACAATAACATAAAGCGATTGAGCTTTCAGCTTTGGGCATGGGTAACTATATAAGCAATACTCCTTTTAGTAGCAACTTTTGTTAAACAATAAAATGCGAAACGAGATCTATCTTGTTCCAAATTTTCCGCATCCAATTCATGCTCAATTTAAATCCGTCAATGAAATAATGATATATGTTCATATTTAAATCAAATACCTAAAATAAACTCATCTTCGTGGGTTTAACAAATCACAAATAGGGTATATAGTTATTAAATTAAGACACATACGACCATTTAATTGATGTTACAAATTGAACATCAATTGAACACATAAAAAATAGGATAGTAGATTCAATACTTTACTTTGATCAAATATAATTAACGAATTGACATTGTTTATTGCAGCAATCACCACAGTCGTCACAATAGCTGAGATTCTGAAAAATAATGGATTTGTGAATGAGAAGAGTAAGCAATTTATTTTATATAAATAAACAAAAACTAAAGAATTGCACTCAAATGATAATTAACGTTATTGCAATATAGGTATCTTGACATCCACGGTCGGAATTAAAGATGTAACCAAGGGCTGTACGGTACAGAAAGCTAGAGTAAGTTTTCGTTTATGTGAGTACTAGAAAAGCACTCGTGCTACCCAGGAAAAATGAAATATGCAAATTAAGAAAAATGTTAATGATTTTAATGGTGCAGATTGAAATTGTGCTGGAGAAGTCTGAGAAGTTTGACAGTCTAATCACCTCGTCTCAAAATGCCAATGGGAATGGGAATGGCTAAGTTGAAAAATAGGCAGTCACAGTGAGGAGATGAAGCATTGTTCATGTAGTTTGTTTTTATATTTACTGCAATTCTTGTGTTGTATCTCAATTTAAAATATTTTTACTACATTCATATTTTACTACTTGTAATTATATGTCTCTAAGATTGGCATTGGGCAATGCAATATTTACATCTCCTACTGTATAAAAAAGTACAAGGAATTCAAACTTCTTAGATTTGATAAGATTATTAACCTTTAAATTTTTACCCGTAGAAAGATAAAAATAATAAAGGGAAAAATATGTCTAGGAAAATGGTTAAAGCCCATAAGGGTATATTTTATAATTACATTGTCCAATTTCATAAATCAAAATTATTAGTAAAATACTTGTTTAATTATGTTTTTTGAAACGTATTATAGACAAAAAGGTGTTGATAAGAAAAGAAACAATTGGTCCATATCAAGTATGGACCAATTATGATTGAAAGCCCAATGATGTATAACGTGCTTGGCCCGTTTAGAGCCCATTACCATTTATTTTTTTCAAATATTAGCTTTAGGCTGTTTGGGAAACATCTTAAATAAGCGCTTATAACATAAATATTTATGGTATAAGTACTTATAGCAATTTAATAAGTTGTTGTGTTTGGATACATTTATATATAAACACTTAATGAGAAAAAAAACAAAATATAGTTTAAAAATTTGTTGTCAGTGAGATTTGATATGAAAACATATTTATCATGAGCTGTTTTTGGCTTATTTTCATAAGATAGCGGGACCAGCTTATAGGGCTGTCGGTCGGTACGGGATCGGGATCCCGATCCCAAAATGTTGAGATTTCAATTCCAAAATTAGGCGAAATCCGATCTCAATACCGATCTCATAGCGGTATTGGGATAGCGGTATTTGGGACGGTTAAAATGGGATTGGTATTCGGGATTACCAAAAATCCCGAAAATTGTATTCCTTGTTAAAAAAAAAAAAAAATTACTCCTTGCTAGCTTCGAATCTAAGACCAATTAATAGATACTATCTACATCTAGCAACCAATGACGCTACATATATCCTTGTTAGCTACCGTTAAATGATTTATTAATTACTCGTAGACACGTCACACATAGAGTATAGGCATTATAAATTTATAATTTATAAATATAATCTATAAATTATTAAATTATATTTATAGTAATGTAGAATATGAAATATAAATACTTCATGTGATTTACTAATGTATATATCATATATTTCATGTAACTAGTAAACTAGATATTATAAATTATAATATCTAAAATATGAAATATAAATATCTCAAATACGAAAGCGAAAGACTCGAGAGACGGAGAGAGCTAGACAGAGACCAAGTTCTAGCTTTTAAGTTCTTCTAACGTCACCGACCGAGTCATCTGACCTAATTAAGTTTGTGTTATTATTGGACTTTGTGTTAGCATAAGATATAAGTTTATAAATTATAATTATATTTATAAGTGTATAATAAGTGTATAATTATATTAATTATTTCATAAAAAATTCGGTATTTCGGTAATCCCCGAGTTCGGTATCGGTTATCCCGAATATCGAATTACTTATGAAAATGAATTCCGATACCATACCGTATTCCAAAATTCGGTATTTCGGTATCCCAATCCCGCCGGTATCGGTATGGGACTGGGATAATCCCAAATCCCAATACCATTTAGACACCCCTACTAGCTTATGAAAATAACTTAAAAACAACTTATTTTTTAGAATAAGCTATTTTCATAAGCTCTCTCGAACGCGTGTTTAACATTTTTATACTCCTTCTGTCCCATAGAAAGTGTCTTGTTTTTATTTTTAGACTGTCCCATAAAAAATGTTC
The DNA here is from genome assembly GCA_028984105.1 of Lavandula angustifolia. Classification (NCBI taxonomy): domain Eukaryota; kingdom Viridiplantae; phylum Streptophyta; class Magnoliopsida; order Lamiales; family Lamiaceae; genus Lavandula; species Lavandula angustifolia. The sequence continues at coordinate 20,784,884 of CM054822.1, forward strand.
TATTTCTAAAAAAATAAATAATGCGTGGACCAAAATTAATTACCCAAAAGTCAAGCAACACACACCATACAATACAAATTTTTTAATCTCCGTGCCTTCCATAGAAAGAAGTCACATTCTATGGGACGGAGGGAGTATAATTTTTCTAAAGAGGAAAATGTGCCACAGACTACCAAAGCGTCTTCTTTCTTTTGAAAAATAGATTAAAAAAATAGTATTGTGTAGAGTACATTATTTAATTTTTAGTTTAATAATTTTTCTCCACATATTTTTTTTTTTTTTTTAATAAAAATGACGTTTTTAATAAGAATACAAAATGTTTTCAATGACACAGTAATATAATTATTTTTTCTTTATAGAAAATATCTACCTATATACTACATTCTTAATTTTCGTGGTGAATAAAAATAAAATAAGTCGGAATGATCAGAGAGTGGGAGTATAGTAAATTTGAAATTGTTACTCTATGCCGTATTTACCGTTACACGTGACCACCTATGTTTTACAAAATTATATACTCCCTCCGTATATATATATATATATATATATATATATATATATATATATATATATATATATATATATATATTATAGAAAATAATAGAAAAGGGGTAATAGGGTAAAGTACAAAATAGGGAGGAAAAAGGGATGACGATTTTGACCTAAATACCCACATCTCACAGCGTTGGGAGCTTGCATCGCCCTCTTCTGCCCTCGCTTCTCCTTTCTCTCTCTTCTCCCATTTCCCAATTCTCTCCTTCGCGCCACTTTCAAATTTCCCCATCTTATTCTTCACTCGTCTCCCCATCAGAGAATTATCTGGCTTTTCGATTCCGATGGGCTTCGATTTCGACGCGGAATCGCGGTAGATCCGATTTTGGGGCTTTGATGATTATTTACTGAGGGTGTTCCCGTAGCTGGGGTTTCGCTCTCCTCTGTCGAACACTCCAGAAACAGGATTTGAAATTTTTATTGAATTTTGTCTGTTATACGGAGGTAAGTCGCAGTTCAATTTTATTTTTATCTTCTTGTTCTGTTTCTGGTTTGAGAGTATTGATCGTTATTGATTTGATCGTTTGTGTTGTAAGATGTTGGAGCTCTGAATTGTGTTGGTTCTTCTTGCGATGCGCTTATGTGTGTGTGTTTTGGATTGTGGTTTATTGATTGAATGGATTTAATTGGTGGTTTTATGTGATAATGTCAAAATCCTACCGATTTTGGTCTGGATTTGAACGCAATCAATCATTATGTAATTATGGATGTTTTTGAGTTGATATATTACTGTATCCCTATCAAATTTACATGAAGAATTTATTGGAATTAATTTCTTACTTAAATTGCTTGTTATGTACTAGCATTTTCTTAATTTTTAAGATATAGAAAACCTTGTACTCAGTCTTGTAATATCATAGATATAGGTAATTATATTGCAGGCATACGAAGAACATGGCGAACCACAACGGGCTTCTTGGACAAAACAATGGTGCTCCTCTTGATCACAGCCAGCCAGTGGTGCTAAACCGCAACCACAACATAGTTATGGCTCAAAGCCATGGATTGGAGATGGGACAGTCTCATGAACAAGAGGCCAATTTGGGGCAGGGTCATAATGGTCTGGTTGATGTTCATGAATACGAACATGAGGATGGTTTGGCGATGGAGGAGAAGCCTGATCATGACATCCAAGATCTGCATTTACATGGAGGCAGCAGTGAGTTAGACATCTCTGATCATAACGAGTTGGTTGTCTCCGAGTCTCAAGAACTAGACGAGAATATGGAATTAGCGGTTATCCATCATGACAACATGGGTATGGACTCTATGCATGATATGGATCTTCATCAGTCTTTGGTGGTTACTCCCTCTCATGTTTTACAGCAGAGAACCCTTGCTATAGCTCCTAATTATGAACTTCATGTGGGCCAAGAATTTGCTGATGTTAAAGCTTGTCGAAGGGCCTTGAGAGACACGGCTATCGCCCTTCATTTTGAAATGCAGACCATTAAGTCGGATAAGACACGTTTCACTGCCAAATGCGCCAATGAGGAATGCCCGTGGCGGATCCACGCTGCAAAGCTACCCGGTGTGCCAACCTTCACAATCCGGACCATAAACGACAGCCATACTTGTGGAGGAATATCCCATCTCGGTCACCAACAAGCCTCAGTCCAATGGGTTGCTAATTCTGTCGAGCAACGCTTGAGAGAGAACCCTAATTGCAAACCAAAAGAGATCCTGGAAGAAATCCATAGAGTTCATGGTATAACTCTATCTTACAAGCAAGCGTGGCGTGGGAAGGAACGGATCATGGCTGCTATGCGCGGATCCTTTGAAGAAGGATACCGTCTCCTCCCACAATACTGTGAGCAGGTTAAACGGACTAACCCGGGAAGCATTGCTTCCGTTTATAGAAACCCTACTGACAACTGCTTCCAGCGCCTCTTCATCTCGTTTCAAGCATCGATATATGGCTTCCTAAATGCTTGTCGTCCACTTCTTGGTCTTGATAGAACATATCTAAAGAGTAAATATTTGGGTACACTTCTTTTAGCTACTGGCTTTGATGGTGATGGCGGCCTTTTCCCTTTGGCTTTTGGAGTTGTTGATGAAGAAAACGATGAAAACTGGATGTGGTTCCTTTCCGAACTCCATAGCCTTCTTGAGGTAAACACAGAGAACATGCCGAGGCTTACTATATTATCAGACAGGCAGAAAGGGATAGTAGAAGGAGTAGAAGCCAACTTCCCTACCGTCTTACATGGCTTCTGCATGCGCCATTTGAGCGAAAGCTTCCGAAAAGAATTCAACAACGTGCTACTCGTTAACCTCCTATGGGATGCTGCTCACGCCCTCACAGTAATGGAATTCGAATCCAAGATTCTCGAAATCGAAGAGATTTCCCAAGACGCGGCCTACTGGATCCGACGTATCCCTCCACGCTTATGGGCCACAGCCTTCTTCGAAGGAACAAGATTCGGCCATCTCACGGCCAACTTAACCGAATCTTTAAACGCGTGGATTCTAGAAGCTTCCGGCCTCCCAATAATCCAAATGATGGAGAGCATAAGAAGGCAGCTAATGACTTGGTTTAATGAACGCCGCGAAACGAGCATGCAGTGGACCTCCATCCTCGTCCCCTCCGCAGAGAGGCGTGTGCAGGAGGCGCTTGAACGCGGACGGACCTACCAAGTCCTCCGTGCCAACGAAGCTGAATTCGAGGTGATATCGCACGAGGGGACGAACATAGTCGATATTCGGAACCGGTGCTGTCTGTGTAGGGGATGGCAGCTGTACGGCCTCCCTTGTGCTCATGCTGTTGCTGCACTTCTCTCTTGCAGGCAGAATGTGAATAGGTTTACCGAGAGTTGTTTCACTGTGGCTACTTACCGCAAGACTTATTCGCAGACTATACATCCTATTCCGGACAAGAATCTTTGGTGTGAAGGAGGAGATGGTGAATCAATGGAGCTGGTTATTAATCCGCCTAAGTCGCTCCGGCCCACGGGGCGGCCGAGGAAGAAGCGGGTTCGGGCCGAGGATCGTGGGCGGGTGAAGAGGGTGGTGCATTGTAGCCGGTGTAATCAGACTGGCCATTTTAGGACTACTTGTGCTGCGCCCATATGAGATTAAGGTGTGTTGTTAGATGTGCAGTTATTTTTCTTACATTTTTAGATTGGTGTACTAAAATTTTTACTTATGATTAGTCTTTGTTGTTATTTTTTAAAATTTCTAGATTGGTGTACTTAATAATTACTCACCCTACTCCAATTGTCCAGTTTTTTTTTTTCGGTATAACTATTAAAAATAAATTATTGTGTGTAAATGATAAATAGAGTAGTGGGATTCATCAAATTATTAGAGCATTATTTTACTAAAAAGAAGAGTGGACGATTGAAGTGAGATAAAATAAAAAAATATTGGACGAGTGGTATGGAGGGAGAACAGGCTCTAAATCTGTATTTAGCTTTAGACGGAACTTACAGCCTGGTTTGATTTGTACTCTACTTTTATAAATAAAAACTAAATTCATACTCTACTTAATCTCAAATTAGTACGCCCTCTAATCCAGTAAAAAAAAAAGCATGAATAATTATTTCATTGAGATGATATAATGGAGTGTTTGCCTATTAAAAATGACAATAAAGAAAAATGTATTCCCTCCGTCCCATTTCAATTGTCCAGTTTCTTTTCTATACGGAAATGAAAAAAGTTGTTGTTTGTGTGTAAATAAATAATAAAGGAGTGGGGTTCACTAAATTATATAGAGTATTATTTTATTAAAAAATGAAAGTGAATAATTGAAGTAAGACAGTCTAAAAAGGAATACTAGACAATTGGGATGAGATGGAGGGAGTACACACTATTGTTCATTGTTCATTGTTCATTAAGCATGTGAAAATTAAAATGAAAAGAGGGAAAAAAATCAAGAACTTGAAAGTAATTTTACTAATGGAACATGCTTCGTTTAATTTTTCTAGAAGGCTCCTGAAGGAGGACTAATTTTTTAAAAAATAATTCAAAAATTAAGCGACATTTTTAACATTTTAATTTTATAAAGGCCACCATTCGTAAATCATTTTAAAATTAATTCACCAATTTTAAAAAATATTTAGTGATCATAATCATCAATTTATTATAATCACAAAAACTAATTTTGAAAATTGAGCAACAAAAATATTATCTTTGTTATAAACTAAATAGAATGAGAGAATAATAGAGAGAAATGAGAAATAGATGTGTATTATTATGAGGGTGAAGACCTCTATTTATAGAGTACAAGATGGGCTCATGGACTTTTAGGGTTTACATAGTCATCACAATATATGGTAAGTAGATATATAAAATATATTTACAACACTCCTCCTTGATTGACATCCCTAAAAGAAACTGCTGCCTCGTTAAAACCTTGCCAGAAAAACCCATTGGGATAAAAACTGGACGAAGGAAAAAGAGTACAGCTGCTCAATATAATCATTCTTGATCCTTGAGTCGGCGTATATCGATCTTGTGTAACAACTTCTTGAATGTTGACATTGGTAATGCCTTTGTAAAAGAATCCGCTAGATTGTCACTTGAGCGAATTTGCTGGATGTTGATGACGCCACTCTTTTGGAGATCATGTGTTGCATTGGCTCTTTTATGAATCAATGTCAATGACTCATTTTCTCGTGTGTTGCATTGGATGCCTCGTTAAAAACCTTAACTAAGAAAACCCTTTCGGAAAAACTTAGAAAGGAAAAAAAAGTACAACCATTTAACCTCCAGGATCATTTGACCTTTAGGAGTCAGTCTAATCTTCAGGATTATTTACAATTTGTTATTCCCCCTCAAGATAACAATCTTCAAGGTTATCTTTAAGGTCTACACTAATATGTACAACACAAGTTTAATTATCAGCATAGATAATAACATGAAATATGTCAATATATCATTACTCTCATAAATAGATCAATATCATATTTGTCTCGAAAATAATAAAGGATGGTCAATACCATTTCAAATTCTCCAATTGCACATAATTAAGGAACTTCTGGTCCTCATTTTTGTTATCTTCTATAGGTCTAAATGAGTTTTCATCCACTTCAAGTGATTGAAGCAACCATTAGGTAGCTATGTGGATGAAATACAATAAATCTCTTTAAAGACCTTTCAGGTAGGTTGACTAGCGTAACTCCATCAGGGAGATGCTCGATCTACAGGTCGAGACAATTATTAATTCAACCCAAGTATTTTGATTCGAACTCCGTCTTTAGGCATGAGTTGATTTCATCAAGTACTTTTGTACATAATGATTCACATATCCTCTTCAGGAGGAATTTGGAGTGATGTGTTCTAATTTTGTATTCCGCGGACTTCTTATCTCTTAGCACCAATAAATCTCTCACGCTTCTGGCGATAATGAGAATCAATTGATTTATATTTTCTATGAGGAACTTCAGTTCGTTCATGGTGCATATACAACAGGTATATGAGATTTTAGTCACTCATTTTGCACTAAATAACTTGATGAACTTCTGGTTCATAGTGTGTGAATCTAAATAATTAATCGAACGAGATATTTGCAGCATTCAATCTTTATATTTCATATCCCCCCCTAATGCCGACGACGATGTGAGTTTGATTATCAATGAATAAAATAATTCATAATTACTTGATCTATGTAAGTCATTTTGACGGAGTATACATATAAGTATTATGTTTTTCAGGAGTTGCAATCAAACTCAAGTCATCATTTATGTACACTTCTGTCAAGGAATTCTCGTCGTTATGATTATATCATATACGGTTGTACTATTTCAACCCTTACAATGACTTTTGCAGTCTAATTGACAAATCTTTTTTACTTACATGCTTTGAGCAAGTTAAATCCTTCAGGGATCTTCATATATATGTCACTATCTAGCGAATTATATTGATAGATATTTGCTACATCCATAAGACGCATAACAAACCTTTTGTGACATAAGTAGATTAATCAAATTCTAAATACAATGGCGTCTATTATGGGAGAGTACATAATTAATTCTCGGTCTTCGAGAAAAAACATTGTGTTACGAGTATTGCCCTATATCTCGTAATTTCTCTTTGTAACAAAGACACATTTGTATCCTTCGGGGATATACTTTCTGGATTTTGGAACTACATGTCCAAATATTTCCGGCTTTCTAGGGAATATTAATTCACCTTATATGACTTCGTTCCTCTTTGGCCAATTATTTCAATCTTGACAATCTCTTATAGATCATCGTTGAGGATCCTCTTTTTTCATTTCGAGAGTCATATTAAAGGCGAATATATCGTCATGCGTCCACGATGATACTTGATCTCTCCAATATATTGAGATCTCATTAATTAGGCGCTGACAATTCTTCAAGAACTTTTATTTAATTGATTAATCATTATCGTCATTTTTTGGTTCATATGTTATGCCCCTTTTCTTAGACACAAAATTTCTTTTAGAACCAATTGGTCGACCATATTTTTGACGAATTTTATATTCATTTGCTACCATTTGTACTTGTCCTTCAGGGACATTTATTTGTGCGGGGGTATTTATAGCAAATGTATAACATTGTCACTTCTTTTATATACACAAATTAAAAGCATCAAGAAGTTGGTTTGCAATCTTTTGCAAGTGAGTCTTTTGACTTCTTGTTCACATTGATTACTTTTGGAATCCAAATGTGACTAGTTTGTTATTGTGCTTTTTGTTGGATGTAGATTTCATATTGATTACTTCATGAATCCAAATGTGACATATGTTCCACCTAATGTTGGGAACGTTATTTTATCATAATAACAATCTTCTTGTGATACTCCTTTTTATACGTACAAAACCATTGATTATGCACATGAGCAACTAAGTGTTGAATCTCAATTCCAAAGTAATATAATATAAGTCCTCTTCAGGAGGAACTTAGAGTTTAATAAACTCGCTAGCTTTATCAAGACAATTCTGAAGGAATATGAAAGGAAGAAAGATTCGTATGTTGGTATGATTGTTGAGTGATGTAAAACGTTTTGGGGGAAAAGAAATTAGTAGTTAATATGTGACTTAATAAATAATATATATAGCAAAAAATATAATATTAATATATTTGGTTAATTAATTAATAATGGAATAATAATAAATAAAATTAATTAGATAATTTATAATAATTATAATTATTAAAAAACATTATTAATAAGTAAAAAATTAAATTAATAATGATTTAGAAAAATTCTAGAAAAGAGGAAATACAAGAAAAAGCGGTAAATATCTAAAAATTAATTAATTAAAATTATTATAGAGAAGAAAATGAAGCAAGGTGATTTTAATTAAAATTTAAGATAGAAATACGTAATATTAGGCTAATTAATTAATTTAATCCGAGTAGAATGATAAAAAGAATAATAAGTTAGGTAATCCCGAGTTCCTGATATTATAACTTAACTATTAGTTACTAGGAAAGCGTAGTTCTTTATTATTTGAACTATTAGTTCTAGTAATTGCTTCATTTCTTCTAGAAGTCAAGCATTCATGAAAATCAATGTAAAGATTCTTCAGGATCTCTATTTGCGCTCAGATAAATTTTCAATTATGTTGCGCATGATAGTTGCTCGTGAATGTCCAAACCTCTCATGTCAAAGCATAAAGCCCTTTGAACTTCCGGTTCATGACATGGTTTGTCTCACTTGTTTTTATAAGTGTTTAATACATTTAAAATGGTAGTGTGATAACTTTTCTTTTGTTAGCTTCTGGCTAAATACAAAATAATTTATACAAGAATATGTATCACTACCTTCTTATATTATTTCAATATGATATCCATTGCAGTGGATATCCTTAAAACTTAGTTTCTTCTAGACTTACTAAAGTAAGGGCAAACTTAATAGTTGATTTCGTATCATTTGATAAAATGACACATGCTCTTCTGGAGCCCTCAATAATTTCGATCCACTAGATTTTAAAATCTTGCAGTAAAGATGCAACTACTCGTATCGAGCTTTAGGAAGGACAAACAATTAATATCTTGACGCAAACCTGCTGGGATGCTTCGTTTTATTCTATTATTACCCCCATGCCTTTTATTGGCAGATGAACATCGATATCAAGATTTCACTAATGTCAACTAGACATAAATATTGTTTTTCATTCAGTAATAAACATATATCACTCAAGATACGAGTTGCTCTTTAAGAGCATTTAATATTCTTCTAGAATATAAATGATGCTACTTCAGGAGCTAAAGATAAATAGTATATAAAAATACTATATTTGAAGCATTTCCACAAACATGTGATAGTAATGTTTCTATCACAATATGGTCATTCTTCAAGAATGTAATTGTGCTACTTCCAGATCAACAATTTAGTTTCATGATAATCGAAATCAATGAATTACAAATTTTGAGATCTACCGGATCTCACATCAATTCTTAAAAAGAAATTAAGCCACAATAGGATATTGGAAATGCAATTGTCATTCAAAGAGGAGCTTTTGCTACCACTCCATATAATTAGGTAATATTTTAAATTACAACATACCTTTAGATATACATTGTTCATTAGGAACATGTAATATTCATCAAGAATATTAATTGTGCTACTTCAGGAGCAACAATTAAAGTATGGTTATTGTGATATATGATTTAAAAATGACAAGTTTTAGTTGTTCCAAGAACATGTAGAGTTAATTGTGCTACTTCAAGAGCAACAATTAGAGTTATGAACATATAACATTTGTCAAAATCAAAAGCTTGAATTGTTCTTCAAGAACATGTAGCATTCTTCAGGAATACAAATTGTGCTACTTCAGGAGCAACAATTTAAGTTAAATGTTATATGAATTGTGCTACTTCTGGAGCAACGACTTCAGGCGAATGACTAATATTTTCGAGAAATCCAATTGTTCTTTAGGAACATATAGTGTTCGTTGGGGATATCAATGTTACTTTGAGAGCAACAACAATAACAATTCAAAAATCAAGACTCACCCATCAATAAGACATTATATGAATTGCTCATCACGTGATATGCTTCATGAATATTAATTGTGTGCTACTTCATGAGCACCAAATTAAGATTATATGCAGTAAAAAAAACTCGGTATATTGTAAATACATAGATAATATAAGTAACTCTTCAAAAGTGTGTAATATTATTGATAAATATTAAATTGTGCTACTTCTGGAGCAACAATTAAATTATTTCAACAAATTGCTCGTTAAGAGCATGTGATATTCTGCAGGAATATGAATTGTGTTACTTTTGGAGCAACAATTTGGATTAAAACATTAAATAAACAAACAAATAAATAAAAACGTACATAGAAATATTGATTGTAAATGCTCTTCAAGAGCATGTAATTTATTTCAAAACATTGATTGTGCTACTTCTGGAGCAACAATTTAAGTTAAAAATATGGTTTTGAATTGCTCTTCAAGAGCATTAATATTCTTCATGAATATGAATTGTGCTACTTCAAGAGCAACAATTGTTATTTAACATTAGATAACAAACAAACAAACAAACAAATAAATAAATACGTAAAATAAAAGTTCTTCAAGAGCATGTAATATTTTTCAGGAATATTGATTGTGTTGCTGCGGGAGCAACAATTTAAGTAGTATATAAATATAACATACTTTCTTTTATAGATTATGGGATCTGCGGGATCTCATATCATTTCTTGAAAAGAAATCAAGTCATTAATCATGTTCTTCAAGAACATGTGATATTCTTTTAGAATATTCATTTATTGTATCACTTCTGGGGCAACAATTATAATAACATAATAGAGTAATCAGCATAAAACATATTTGAACATCTATGATCTTTAATTTATATCGTTTCGCCGCAGCAAATCAATTACTTCATTCAATAATTTTATTAAAAGAAGAGGTTGCATGAGTAAGCAAGATCTTTGAAGGAAAATAGAGTAAATACTTTTTATCTTATCTAAAAACAATCGAAGGTGCCGACTAAAGAAAAAAAATTATACCTTCAACCAACCGCGCATATCTTCTTTTTTATTTGGGAGAAGAGCTTTCTCGTGCTGATAACGTGTTATAAACTAAATAGAATGAGAGAATAATAGACAGAATGAGAAATAAATGTGTATTATTATGAGGGTGGAAACCTCTATTTATAGAATACAAGATGAGTTCATGAGTTTTTAGGATTTACATAGTCATCACAATATATGGTAAGTAGATATATAAAATATATTTATAACAATCTTCAGGTTCATATATCAGTTATTTCAAGATTTTAAATGATATGAAAATAATAAATTATCTGAAAATTAATCCGAAATTACAAAAATTAATTTAGGGCTCGTATTCCTTGATTTCCTTCCCGGTTCAAGTCAGTGAGTAACCACAACTCACAAGTCACAACCGCCCGCAGCCGCCCAGCAATCCCGAACCGACACCCTCACCGCGTACGCCGGCACCGCCTATTGGCCACCCTCCCCTGACTCCTCCGCCACGCCGTAAGCATTAAGTCGCCCACATCCCCCTTCTCGGCGCCGGCAAGTGTAAGTTCGAAATTACTCAAATTAGAATAGGGCGCCGACTATATCATCATCTTCTAGCTGGATTTTCTTTCTGTATAAGCCAATTTTTGTTTCTCGGTTTATCGCAGCAAATTGTCAATTTCTGTGATTCTATCAATTTTAAAGTTTGTTATCTGTATATGAGTACATCTAATATAGGAAATTGCAGAAATAGGGAGAACCGGAGAAATCATGTGAATTAGGTCAAGATATTTTTGTCAAATTGCTAAAAAAGAAAACACTTTGGGAATATCTGTTTAGGATTAATGTTGGAAGAACGCATAAACGAATCAAGATTTATCATTGATGAATGTAATTATATATTGGAATGGATGTTAATCAGCTCAATGAACCCTTAGAATTAGTCTGATCAGATTCAGACACATTATTTTTGGTCTTTGTGGTATAACCGAATACCGAACTCGGTTAAGGGGTATCGGCTATGGGATGCATTTTCTGACTTTTTCGGGACCAGTTAACTAGGAACTGATTGTTTATTAACGCAGAGGAAGCTGGAGAAATATTAATCATCTTGTGTTATTAGACTGAGTCTTACTTGTTTGCTATATGTTCTGCAGTTAGGAGATAGGTTTAGAATGTCCATGAAGAAGAAAGAATAAGTATTAACTGGGGTTGAAATGAAGTATTAGTTTCGTTGATTGTTTGTTTACACAGAAGATGTTGGAGAAGTATGAAGTATCAATCATGTCGTATTACTAGACCGAGTCTTACTTGTTTCCTATATGTTTTACAGTTGGTTTAGAATGTATATGAAGAAGAAAGGAGGCAGAGGAGGATCATCATCCTCTAATGCGGATTCGGACCAACCACAAATGGACATCAAGTCCATCCTCAAAGATATTGAATTTTTGGGTATAACTCTACTAGTATTCACTTATTGAATTGTTATATTGCAATCCCGAAGTTGTAGATTTCGCCCACCTCAATCTCGAAACTGCAGATTATCCACCCCTGTATTTACTTGCAATGGAACTTCACCTTGCTAGCTGTTGACGCTTCTTTCCTATCAAGAATGTTATTCTTTTATGAGGTTGAGTTAATCTACGTCTAATTTCATGTTCATTCAGGATCCTCACACATGACATGGAAGCAGAAAAAGGACTTGGAGAACAAGAAGGTCGTATCACTCGGTGGAAAGGTATATTAACATTTCATATATACTCTGATTTCTGCAGCAATTAGTAATCTACATATATTAAGTAACATAGGTTTCTTTGAACAGCCTCCAAAGAAGCAGAGGCTACCTCTTAGTGTAGCGCGAGTCACAATGAAGAAGCAGAAGGAAAGAGAAGAGAAATTGCAGCAAGAGGTTACCAACATTCTCAACTCCATCATCTCATGCAATCACTCTAAAATCATTATATGGTATATGACATAGTTGGTGTTTTCAGAGAGCTCTGCTGGGAAGGTTTGGAGCCTTCAGCAGTAGCACCACTGCAAAGGTGGCGGAGAGGCGGCGGCCGGAGGACAGAATCTTGAAGTCTATTGATGGTGATTTCAGAAAGGGTGTTCTTAATGTGAGACATATGTTGAAACCCTCTGCCCCTGAAGCCTCCAAGTCTAATGAGAAGGGCAAAGGCAAACATGGTGAGAGTAAAGGGAAGAAGAAGAAGAAAGATGGTAAAAAGGGTAATGGCAAGAGAAAGGGTGGTGGTGGTGGTGGTGGTGGTAGAAAGCGTCACTAGGAATATATGAAATTTCTGGTTTTTATTGGTATAATCAAAATTGACATTTGCTGAATCTTTATTTGTAACTGGTAAGTTATTTCTCACTAGTGCAGTACCCGTGCGCACGGGTAAAGCAAATATTGATTATTTTAGTTATATTGTTTGACGCAAGTTTTTTGGGTTTTTTTTTCCTCATTCAACAGGGGCTTCGAATAAATAAGTGGCAAATTGCATATATTTTTTTATAGTTGATAGAAAAAAAATAATTAAACACAATAAAATAATAAATCTCATGTAACTAAAGATAATATGTACAATTTTTTTTTGTTAATATGTACGAAATAGTGGAAAATAGTCGTAGTATTGAAATGATTAGGGTAATAAAAATATTTGCAAGCTAATATACATTGAAATTTAATCATTTTTTTCATATGTTTTGATAGACTTCTTTGAATACTATGTTCGTGGTGGATGTACGGTTGACGACTTCATTGTCACATATTAAGATCTTCAATCCGTTGCGATTTGTTACGCGTGATACTGCAACATACAACTGACCATGACTGAATACATGTTTCTTCAACAGTAAACCAACGCAGTTTAGTGATTGGCCTTGACTTTTATTAATTTTCATAGCATAGGAGACAATAAGTGGAAATTGACGTCTTTGAAATTTGAACGACAGTCTTTCATCGGATGGTGTCAATGTTATTCTTGGAATCAAAACTTTATCTCCGGTATTTCGGTCGGTGAGTATTTTTGCTTCAAGTACATGACTGTCAAGTTTGGTAATTACCAACATAGTGCCGTTGCATAAACCATTCGCGTGATCGATGTTCCGGAGAAGCATCATTGGAGTTCCCACTTTCAAAAATAGCTCGTGATTAGGTATTCCATAGCATTTAATTGTGTTTAAGAATTCCGATGTGGATGTTCTGGAATAAAGAATTGTATCCTGTAGATTTGCATATAGTATATGAGCTTAAATATGTATGGCATTCTCCTTCACTTAATGATATTACATGCTCGCTCTTGTAGAAAGTCAGCATTGTTGATTATTTTGTGTCTCTTAAATAGACATGTTTTGTGATTGCTTCTATTGGATTTTCAGAGTAGTCAAGCAACATGTCCCTTGGTATATCAATTGTGGATTCACCATCGTTCGTACCTCCAGCAGTTCCATCTCCAATACTTGCTATCCAATCTGTGAAGTTTGATGATTCAATTAAGTCATCATCTATATATTATCTTTTGGTTATGTCAAAAACAAGATTTTGCAAGCTGCAGGAAGTGAACCCTCTGCAGAAGTGTTGAAGTAAAAGCATGTAAGCATTTGGCAACGTGATTTCATTCAAGAAGTACCAAAGGTGAAAGTATTACCAATGAAATTAGTGGTTGTAGCCGACGTATTACATATGTCCATTAAAGATAATTATATGATAATTATATGATATATTTTTATATTAATATATTTTTATTCCCATTTAATAATATTATAATAGGAATTAACAAATATTATTAAAATGATTTACATAGTTATAACTATATTTATAACTATATATATGATCTTTTATTAACATATTTTTATAGTATCTATCATATTAATATATTTATATATGTTAATATATAGGTTAAACATATGTTCATTATATATAAAATAATATGTTAATAAAATGAATATATAATTATCTTTAGTAAACCATATTACAAATAAAATCATTAAAATAATATATTTATAATTATATATAAAACTAATATTCTATAGTAGTAGATTAGTTGTTATTTAACAAAATGATAATTTCTCAGTGGATTTAATTTTAGAAAATTATATGAATTAAAATAACTTATTATGGGTATTTAATAACACTATTTAAATATCTTTAAATAGTGCAAAATTGATTTATTTTTTTTTGGGAAAATGCAAATTTGAATAGCAAATTCGTAAATAGTGGAAATTCGAAATTTGTGGCAAATTCGCAAATAGTGGAAAATTTGAAATTGGTGGCAAATTCGCAAATAATGGAAAATTGAATTATTATTATTTTTGGAAAAAGGGTAATTTGAGTGGCAAATTCATAAATAGTGGAAAATTAAAATTGGCGGTGAATTTGTAAGTTGTGGGTAAATTGAAATTGGTGGCAAAATAGTAAATAAATATGTTCTCATAACCGGCTCGGTCATCGACCCGGAAAACATAAATTTACTGGTTCAACCGGTTCGACCGGTTGAACCGCTGGGTCAACCCGAGGAATGCGTGACTGAAGGGTGCGTAGAATAGGTCAAGTAAATTTTAGTTATGATAATTTAACAAAAGGGTTGTTTGGCCCAGTGGTTAAGGCATGCAGGAAATCGTTAGAGGGGAAGGGTTCGACTGTGCTACGCATGGAAAAAAATGCGACCGTAAAAAATAAAATTACTAATTGTCAAATTGAAAATTCTTCCAACTACAAAAAATTTCACAAACTTTCAAATATTCTCCTTTAAAAAAAACAATAATAAAAAATAAAAAAATAAATTGCACAATCTCGTAAATATACAAAATAAGTGTTTGGGAGACTAAAATCGAAAGCCCTAAAAAGAGAATAAAAAATGAGAGAACTTACCACCGACGCAACAAAGGGGGCGAATTAAAGATCTTGTGCACTAAGCTGAAGAACAAATTTATGTCGAGTTGGTGTTGCATATTAAAAATTTTACAGCCTTATTGGGATTTATAGTCAAGCTTGGAACAAAAATAAGAGTTGTTGTGAAGAACTTGACTATAAATCCCAATAAGGTTGTAATATGTACATATAGTCAAGCTTGGTCACCAAGTATATTCCAAATTTCTTCTTTCCGTAAAATTTTCATTTTCTTCAACAACCAAAAATATCATATCAGTAAATTTATACTAATATATATAATATAAATAAGATTAATTTGTCAATTTTATTTATTTATTATAAATCACAATTATTTTATAGTGTTAGGGGCAAGATATACATTTTATTTAAAAAGTATAGATAAGTTACTTCTATCAACAATATTTCCAAACACTATATTTTCCATTTTCAACAACTTTCGGCACTTATTTCCAAACACCTACAGATTATCAAATCAGTAGCTTAAAGCAGCTTTAAGCAGTTATCAATAAGCTTCAGCTATTCCAAACACAACCATAATAAATTTCCCTATCTTCTTTTTCTTCTCACATTTTTCTTATTTATTACACTTCTTCTACCTTGCCATCCTATACTGTTTTGGAAGCTTGCTTTTCTTGGCCAAGCTTTCAAAATGGATCTTTTTCATAGCTTGAAAATGACATCCAAAGTCAAATAGAAAATAATTCAATCAGTCCGGAACATCATAAGTGTATTAACATACTTCAAAAATTCATTCACGTAACACATTATAACTTTTGCTTGCTGGATGTTTTTACTCTGGAGAATACATGCACCAGGATAACTAAGTCAAATATCTAACAACTTAATAATAGCATAATTGATAGTTATAATTTTTTTCTTTACAAACATTTACATACTATATATATTGTGCTGTCAATTTTTTTGTGATTAAATAGTGTAAAATATCTCATTCTCTTTTTATCTTTATTATTGATTACATAGAGGAGTTTCTATATTGTTGTCTAACATTAATATTGACTGCATTTATGTTGTTCGTCTTGCAGATCAAACAATGTTTACTAATATATTTATGAAAAACTTAATGTATATCTCAAAAAAAATTATGTTCAATGTTGAGAGGAAAAATAGACAAAACTTTCTAAAATATTGGTTGGTTTGTTAGAAAAAATAGACGAAATTTTATAAAACGTTGGTTAATTTGTGTTGATGTCTTTTATGTTGTTGGGATGATTTCAATACCGTGCATTTTACACTTCTTGCTCTCTAATTTAGTTTTTACCCTATATATAATGCATTTTAGAATTTGACCAAAATATATTTTCAATAATCTATTGCAAGCAATGTTGCTATGAATCCCTACAATTGAATCTAGAGTGATGAAACCGAATATTTTATCCGTGCACTATTCTAGTGTAATTAACGATAAATTGTTGATCATTCATCGTACAAAACACCAACAAATTTGATTTAGGATTAGTATATATATAAGTGCAAAATTGTAAAAATTGTGCATCATTCACTTCACATGATAAGATGAAGAAGCACAACATGAAAGCAAAAAACACAATTAAATTACATTAGATACGTTGTTAATCTGCAAAGATAAACCGACAGAAAACAAAAAAATTAGACAACAAAGAAATTCGATAAAAACAATACAACATAATAAATCAAGAAAATTAATGCTTAATGGGACGACAACAACAAAAAGGTAAGAAAGTGATTCGAGGAAAATAGACCGGCCTGCGTAGCTGAGTTCGAAGAAAAAGAGAGTCGGACGGTAAGACGAAGAGGAAGACGAATGATCTGATGGAGGAATCTGAGAGAGAAATGGAAGGCGGTTAGGAAAGACCGGGGTAATTGCTAAGAAAAGGCAGTGGTAGATTCGTAAATATGAGTTGGTGGCAAATGCGTAAATATTGATTGGATCTTCGAAATTACCTCTTCAATCGGCAAGAAAAAAAAAAAAAATGGCATATCTCTAAATAGGATACTAATTTCAATTGAATCGAATGGCGAATGAGAATAGGTGCTGAGTTCAGTTTATTATATTAATAAGGAAGGCATTGGAAATTGCGGCATCTTTCACGTTCGAGAGTAATTAAAAAATAGCAAAGGTGTAAAAAACAAATCAATTGGAATCGATGGCAAATGTGTAAATAAGAATCAATTCTAAATTGAATGGCAAATTGTTAATTATCGGTTGAAATTCAATTGATTGAGAAATTTACCACTCGCTCTTTATATATACTAGGGTAGCACCCGTACGTAGCACGGGAAAAAATGCGACCGTAAAAAATACAATTACGAATTGTCAAATTGAAAATTCTTCCAACTACAAAAAATTTCACGAACTTTCAAATATTCTCCTTTAAAAATAAAACAATAATGAAAAATTAAAAAATAAATTGTACAATCTCGTAAGTATACAAAATAAGTGTTTGGGAGGCTAAAATAGAAAGCCCTAAAAAGGGAATAAAAATGAGAGAACTTACCACCGATGCAACAAAGGAGGCGAATGAAAGATCTTGTGTACTATCCTGAAGAACAAATTTATCTCGAGTTGGTGTTGCATATTAAAAACCTTACAACCTTATTGGGATTTATAGACAAGCTTGGAACAAAAATAAGAGTTGTCGTGCAGAACTTACTTGGTCACCATTTTGTCTTTGAATGAGTTTATTAAGTTTTCTATACATCCTCAATTAGGCTGTAATATGTAAATATAACAATTTAATTAGTTTTTTCGGTAAATATGTCTATTTTACTTCTTTAATATTTGTTCTAATTTAATATATATATGCTGGAAATGACTTGATTCGTGGTAACTCTTATTTTACATTTCAAAAATGTTTTATTAAAGATGATCAAATAAAATATTGTTAAAAATAAATAAACTGAATCTAAGAACCACATGTAAAACTTCTTTAACCTTAAAATTAAGATAGATGAAGGTCATTAAAGTTAATACACTTAGGAGGTGTTTGGAATAGCTTTTGTTTCACAACTTATAGCTTAAAGCTGTAGTTTTGGTGTTTGCAAACTCAGCTTTAAGTTGCGACTTCTCTATTTTGTGCCAATTTTAGAGCTTTTTGATAAGTTGCTAATTGACAGCTTCAGCAGCTTCTGCTTACAGCTTATGACATATTCATTTTTTTTTGGACAAATTTATCCTTAATAGATTTATTTAATTCTAAAAATAACATTTAACCCTAAAGTATATTTAATTCCCAATTTCGTCTTTCCGTAAAATTTTCCTTTTCTTCAACAACCAAAAATATCATATCAGTAAATTTATACTAATATATATAATATAAATTTACATATAATATAGATTAATTTAATATTTTATAATATTGAGATCGAAATTATAAAGTAAAAAATCAATATAAATAAGATTAATTTGTCAATGTTATTTATTTATTATAAATCACAATTGTTTTATAGTGTTAGGGGCAAGATAGACATTTTATTTAAAAAGTATAAATAAGCTACTCCTATCAGCAACATTTCCAAACACTATTTTTTCCATTTTCAACAGCTTTCGACACTTATTTCCAAGCACCTACAGATTATCAATTCAGTAGCTTAAAGTAGCTTTAATCACTTATCAATAAGCTTCAGCTATTCCAAACACAACCATAATAAATTTCCCTATCTTCTTTTTCTTCTCACATTTCTCCTCTTTATTACACTTCTTCTACCTTGCCATCCTATACTGTTTTGAAAGATTGTTTTTCTTGGCCAAGCTTTCAAAATGGATCTTTTTCATAGTTTGAAAACGACATCCAAAGTCAAATAGAAAGCAATCCAATCAGCCCGGAACATCATAAGTGTATTAACATACTTCGAAAACTCATTCACGTAACACATTATAACTTTTGTTTGCTGGATGTTTTTACTCTGGATAATACATGCACCAGGATAACTAAGCCAAATATCTAACAACTTAATAATAGCATAATTGATAGTTATATTTTTTCTCTTTACAAACATTTACATACTATATATATTGTGCTGTCAATTTTATTGTGATTAAATAGTGTAAAATGTTTCATTCTCTTTTTATCTTTATTATTGATTACATAGAGGAGCTTCTATATTGTTGTCTAACATTAATATTGATTGCATGTATGTTGTCCGCCTTATAGATCAAACAGTGTTTACTAATATATTTATGAAAAACTTAATGTATTTCTCAAAAACTTTTATGTTCAATGTTGAGAGGAAAAATAGACGAAACTTTCTAAAATATTGGTTAGTTTGTGAGAAAAAATATACGAAATTTTCTAAAACGTTGGTTAATTTGTGTTGACGTCTCTTATGTTGCTGGGATGATTTCAATACCGTGAATTTTACACTTCATGCTCTCTAATTTCGTTTTTACTCTATATATAATACATTTTAGAATCTGACCAAAATATATTTTAAATAATTTATTGCAAACAATGTTGCTATGAATCGTTTCAATTGAATCTAGAGTGATGAAACCGAATATTTTATCCGTGCACTATTCTAGTGTAATCAACGATAAATTGTTGATCCTTCCTCGTACAAAACACCAACAAATTTGATTCAGGAGTAGTAGATATAAGTTCAAAACTGTAAAAATTATGCATCATTCACTTTCACATGATAAGATGAAGAAGCACAACATGAAAGCAAAAAATACAATTAAATTTAGATACGTTGTTAATCTGCAAAGGTAAACCGACAGAAAACAAAAATAAGACAACAAAGAAATTGATAAAAATAATACAACATAATAAATCAAGAAAATTAATGCTTAATGGGCAGACAACAACAAAAAGGGAAGAAAATGATTAGAGTAAAATAGACCGGCCTACGTAGCTGAGTTCGAAGAAAAAGAGAGTCGGGCGGTAAGACGAAGATGAAGAAGAATGATCTGATGGAGGAATCTGAGAGAGAGAGATGGAAGGCGGTTATGAAAGGTCGTGGTAATTGCTACGATAAGACAGTGGCAGATTCATAAATATGAGTTGATGGCAAATGCGTAAATATTGATTGGATCTTCGAAATTACCTCTTCAATCGTCAATAGTGCCTTTCAACCTTCTACCTACAGATATCCTGACCAATAAAATAAGCTCGTGTTATATTTATGAGCAATTTTAGACAATTAGCTTTTGCAATGTTATTCCGATAGTTGTAGATGATGTTGTTAATGTGTATGCAATAAAAAGATTTTGCTATATTAATCTAAACAAAAAGTCGCAATAATAATGAAACTCAGCCACATATTGATTTGTTGAAGTTATTGATGTACTTGACAATGCAACATGAATTGTCGTAGTAGTGTGTGTAATCGACCATAGTTCTCAAATATAACATAAAAACTACAAATTTTAAAAACATCAACTTGCATTTATCATGTGCATAAACATAAACATCATTCTGACACTCAACAAAAGAGTAATATCATACTTTCTAATGTGCTTGATCACATAATGTCCAAATTCTCAGCACCTAAAAATTAAATGAGAATAAGATATCAACATCGTCACATTCCTAAGCCAATCGAAGGTATATCAATCTAAAGGTACATTTTAGAAGAATGTTAACTAAAGGATTATTATATAATCATAATTTACAATATATTATATATTCAATATTATAATAGTATATGATATTATTAATATGATATATTATTCTTATTTATATTATATAACAAATATCTTATATGTTAATTACAAATAGTGTGTTATATGTAATTATAATATTATTAAATATACTTATGATATTATTAATATGTATTATGTATTAATATTATGTATGTTAATAATCAAATAATTCACCTACAATCAATATTTGATTAATCACCGAAGAGAGAAAAAATAAGGTGTAAATAATCAAAAATTAAAATATGCGGAAATGACAAATTCTTAAATAATCAAGATATATTAATTGAAAATTGGAAAGTTCGTGTTAAAGTGGAGAGAATGTTGGATTGTAAAAATTGCAGTGCGTAATTCTAAATTTACTCTTCAATTTGAGAGGAATTATAATATTAGGAAACTAAATTGAAATTGACTGGAGATGCAAATCAGTTGAAAATAAATTGAAATGGCAACCTCGTAAATAAGAAATTAATTTCAATAAAACTTGAATGGCAAATTCGAAAAACGTGGAAAGTTGAAATTGAATTAAGTGGCAAATTCGTAAATAGTGGAAAATTGAATTATTATTTTTTTTGGAAAAAAGCCAAATTAAGTGGCAAATTCGTAAATAGTAGAAAATTGAAATTTGTGGCAAATTCGTAAATAGTGAAAAATTGAAATTGGTAGTAAATTCGTAAATAGTGGGAAAATTGAAATTGATGGCAAATTTGTAAACTGTGGAAAAATTGAAATTGGTGGCAAATTCGTAAATAAATGGAAAACGCAAATTGATGGAAAAGGGCAACTCGCCTTTTATATTTACAAGAATTTGCAAGCTGCAAGAAGTGAACCCTATGCAGAAGTGTGGAAGTAAAAGCATGTAAGCATTTAGGAACGTGATTTCATTCAAGAAGTACCAAAGGTGAAAGTATTACCAATGAAATTAGTGATTGATTTTTTTTTTGGGAAAATGCGAATTTGAGTAGCAAATTCGTAAATAGTAGAAATTTGAAATTTGTGGCAAATTTATAAATAGTGGAAAATTTGAAATTGGTGGCAAATTCGCAAATAGTGGAAAATTGAATTATTGTTTTTTTGGAAAAAGGGTAATTTGAGTGACAAATTCATAAATAGTGGGAAAATTGAAATTGTCACTGAATTTGTAAGTAGTGGGTAAATTGAAATTGGTGGCAAAATAGTAAATAGTGAAAAATTGAGATTGATGGCAAAATCATAAATAATAAAAAAAATTGAAATTGATGGCAAAATCGTAAATAGCGAAAAATTTGCAATTGATTGCTAAAAAAGGCATTCGGCTTTTATATATATAATAGATAATAGATAGATAATAGATTTATTTAATTTTAGTTTTTTTTATCCTATTCTGAGCTAGTTTTATATGTCCAGGAAATTAACCAGCATATATAGATTTTAAATTAGAGTGAGCCCATTGGGTCCATATAAAGCCCAAAGTCTTAACACCTCAAATCCATAATTTTAGGACATTAGTGACATTGATTATTTTCATATAATTTAAAATCTTGAAATAATTGGTATATGAACAGGAAGATATTATTTTTATTGCTAACTTTTCCAAATTAGTTTTTTTGATTATGATGAATTGATGATTATGAATTATGATCACTAAACACTTTACAATTGGTGAAATAAATCCTCACACGATTTACAAATGATGGTTTTTATAAATCAAAACATTTAAAATGTTACTCCTTCCGTTCTATTATTAATGGTTATTTTTCCTAATTTAAACGTCTTACTATAAGTGGCGACGTTACAAATTAGTAAAAAATTATCACATATTTCCTATTTTAACATTTTATCTCTCTTACTTTATCTATTCATCTCTTAATTCTAGTGCGAAAATAAAAGCGCCACTAATAATAAGATGGATGGAGTATTTATTTTTTAAATTACTTTCTAAAAAACATTAACTTTTACAATCATGTCCACTAAATCAAAATTATTTGGGGATGTTCAGCGGGCGGCCAAACTTAATGAAACTGGGGCGGTGCCACCACCGCAGTAGATACAAATAACAGCAGCCAAGAAAAGAAAATCACACGCACTTTTTCACAAGATTTGTCACTCTCATTTTTCATGCCCATCCGTGACTATAAAGTGGTGCAAAATAATTCTGATGGTCTGACAAATTTCTAACCATAAATTTTATCCTTAAATTCAGACAGTTTCTCCTTTTTACACTGCACCAGCAGCACTGTAATGCAACAGAGATATCATGTGAACTCATTTTGGACACTTTCACTTCAATTTTTTTTTTAATGTTTTCTCCTCCAAAGAAATTAGTGTCTTTGTGGCCCCAATTCTTGACATGTTTTTCTAGAAAGACGTCTTTCTCTGAAAGGGATACCTGACTTTAAGTGGGCTGGTTGATGCATAAAGAAACCAAATGTTTTTTCAGTGTACCCCCCTTTCTTGATTTTGTGACTGAAGTTTGATACAGTTAAACCTCAATAAAGTAATGTTCGATAAAGTAATAATCTCGTTAAGATAATAATTTCTTCTGGTCCCGATATGGGTTAATGCACTAAAATAATGTTCGATAAAGTAATAACCTCGTTAAATGAATATTTTTTCTCAGTCTCTAAGTTATTACTTTATCGAGGTTTAATTGTGTGTCCTTTTATTTTTTATTTTATTTTATGAAGTAGTAGTATGTTTAGAACAAAAGATCTAGATTTTTATTTTTTTTTCTTTTCACATTTTCACTTTATTTTGTGCTTATTTTCCAAAGAATTGTGATGAAATGAAAATTTTGAAAATGTGAAATATGTGGTGACGTTGCTCTACATCACAAAGTCCACAAGATCGGGTTTATGAAAACTTTTCCACCGTCGGATGGCATGCTACCTAAATCTGGCTGCTGCTCTAATACAAATAAGAAAATGTATAAAATACTACAAAAATAATTATTAAATTAATTTTTTTAGTTATTCCATGATTAGTTTAGCACAAGATAACAACCAAGTTCTTTGTGTCGTGTGGCATTTGTCTTCTGCTGAAGAGATTAGATTATGAATAATACTCTTGTCCATGTTCTTACATAATGCAGAGTATTTTACAAATATAAACTGTGATGGTACAATTCTATTGATAAGTTATTATGCATCCCAGAATGGTGAAAATGAGATTCAACAAAACTACATAGTTTTATTCACACATGCAGTTCTTGGTTCATCAATGGCTAAAGCAAGAATCTTTATCAAATATTCTCTCTTCATATTCTTGTTTTTCCTGCATCCCAGTTTCTCAACTCAGTTGGAGATTTCCCAGTTCCAAACCCTTGTCAAAATCAAGCAGCAGCTCAACTTCCCACAAGAAACAAGCAGCTGGAGTGAGAATGAAGACTCATGCAACTCTGAGCCAACTCAGATTCTCTCTCTTGCTTGCTATGAAGGCAACATAACTCAGCTCCACATCACTGGTAACTACTGGTTCCCCCATTTGAGCCAAGATTTCTCATCAGCTTCACTCTTTGCAAATATTGCTTCACTTCCAAACTTGAAAGTGTTGTCTTTAGTATCCATAGGGCTAAAAGGGCCATTGCCTTCTGAAATTGGGAGTTTGGTTTCTTTGGAGATTTTGAATATTACTTCAAATTTGTTTGATGGGTCAATCCCTAAAGAGGTTTCATTTATGAAGAATCTTCAGACTCTTATATTGGATCATAATAGGTTTGAGGGTGAGATTCCTTTTTGGATTGGTTCTTTGCCTGCATTGAGTGTGTTGAGCCTCAAGAACAACTCATTTAGTGGCTCCTTCCCAATGGTATTTTCCACTATGGTTAATCTTAGAGCCCTTGTGCTTACTGCAAATAATCTAAGTGGTGAAGTGCCTCAACTTCATAACTTGACTAATCTTCAAGTTCTTGATTTGGAAAGCAACAATCTTGGACCTCAATTTCCCACTATTCCAACAAAGTTGGTTTCTTTAGTGCTTAGGAACAACAATTTTCATTCTTCTGTATCAGAAGAAGTGGGATCTTTGTATCATCTCCAAAGACTTGATCTTTCCTCAAATGAACTAATTGGGCCTTTTCCAATCTCCCTTCTCTCACTATCATCTCTCACTTACTTGGACATTGGAGGAAACAAACTCACTGGGAATCTCTTACACAACATGTCTTGCAATGCACAGCTTGCATTTGTCAATTTATCCATGAATCGGTTGACCGGTGACTTGCCTAGTTGCTTGCAGTCTAGTGTTGAGAACAGAGTTGTTCTCTATGAAGGGAATTGTTTGTCAAGAATGTATAAGAATCAGAACCCTCTTCCCTTCTGCCATAATGAAGCTCTGGCTGTTGGGATTTCGCCTCAGAAGAAGGCGAAAAGTCCACATGGTAAAGAAATTCTTGCATCAAGTATGGTTGGAGGAGTTCTTGGGGCACTAGTACTTCTTGGCCTTACCTTGCTTCTTGCAAAGAGGGAGTTTGATAAGAGGAATCAGAATGTGAGTAAAGCTCCTCAGACAACATTGATTGTTGATAAAGTTTCACATGCCTACACACTTCAGCTTCTCAAGGATGGAAGTTAGTCTTTCTTTCTACACTTGTTCTTACATCAGTCTCAAAATCTTCATCTTTCTTGATGATAGGATTAACTTTGCAGGGTATATTTCTGATAAAATGAAGTTAGGAGGATCCGGGCTTCCTTCGTATCGGACATTTGTCCCGGATGAGCTGAAGGAAGCTACTGATAACTTCAATGCCTCTAATGTTATAGGTGAAGGCTCTTATGGGAAGGTACCACTTAATGCTATTAATTTCTTTTTTGCTTGCTTTTTTGATTCTTGGAAATACTTCAATTTCTTACTGCTTGAAATTAGGTGTATAAAGGGTGGCTCACAGATGGGACTGCAGTTGCAATAAGAAGCTTAAAAGCAAAAAGAAAACACAGCATCCACACCTACACACATCAACTAGAGTTGAATGCCAAACTTAGGCATTCCCATCTTGTTAGTACAATTGGCCACTGCTTTGAATCCCATCAAGACGATTCAAGTGTCTCCAAGATTCTTCTTGTATCCGAATACGTTCCAAATGGGATGCTCCGAAAGTATATATCAGGTGAAAAGCAGTAGATCATATGATAAAAACTTGATCTTTAAACCCTTTGAGGTTTCGATTCTTAGTTTCTGTACTCTACAGATACACAATTTAGGCAGAAGTTTACATGGACACAAAGAATAGCAGCTGGGATTGGAATCGCGCGTGGAATCCAGTTTCTACACACCGGGATACTACCCGGTGTGTACTCAAATCGCCTCAGAATAACAGACATTCTTCTTGATCATGACTTCCATGTGAAGATCAACAAGTACAACTTACATCTCTTGAAAGAGAATAGGAAATCAGTAAGTTAATACTCATCCTTCCTTTACTTCTTGACTTGTAAACTTCATCTATGTTATAAATCAATTATTCTTTCATGACTTCACTTAGGATGAAATGGAAGTCCCACAAAGTGGATCAAAGCTAAAGTTTAGTTCAATGTGAGTTATTATTTGATTCTTTCCCTTTCATTCTGATTAAACAACCATGTTTTCTTGAATCCTTCTATTCATATATACACAGATTGAGCTTTGAAGAAAAGAGCGACGTATACGACTTTGGAGTGATTCTACTAGAAATGATAGTAGGAAGAGCAATCAACTCTCACAATGATGTTACTATCTCAAAGGATATTGTAAGTAGTACGGGAAAAGTATCCATTTTGGTCCTCTAATGTGGCATCCGTTTGATTTTGGTCCTTTAATGTGTTCGTGTCTGATTTCGGTCTTATAAATCTATATAGCTTTGGGTCCCTAATGGAAATTGTCGGATAGAAAAAGGCATATAGACTACACTCTTTGTCGGAAGATATTATCAGATGTCGGAGGGCCAAAATCAGACATTTCATAAAGTTAAAAGGAACAAAATCTGACACGGCCATCATAAGCATTAGCAATATAAGTTTTTCTCTTCATTCTCAATAAGACTTGATGCTAATGAATCTATTGGTGATTCTCACACAGGTGGGAGTGAGCCTAACAGCAGATGGTATAGGAAGAAGAAGCATAGTGGATCCATCAGTCCAAAAAGAATGCTCAGATGACTCACTCAAGACTCTGATGGAGCTGTGCTTGAGGTGCCTGTCGGACGAGCCGCCGGAGAGGCCCACCGTCGAGGACATCATATGGAACCTGCAGTTCGCGGCTCAGGTTCACGACACGTGGCAGCGCGACTCGACTAGTAGCCAGAACTCTCCATTCCATAGCCAAGCAAGTGGAGCCATTGTTCAATGATTTGTGCTTGTGTAGAAGAGTAGTTTTTGCTTGCGATGCTCTTTTAAGTGTTGATATGCTGCAAATACAGTCGGGACCGTATGATTTTATAGTGTACTGCAATGTAAACTGTGAGGATTTTTTAACACTCAAAACGTGATGAACAAAGGGTGGGTGAAGTCGGACGACCGTCCAAGACCCATAAATTTCGGGGACCAAGATTTTTAAATTTGTCTAAAATGTAGATAGTGTGATTCAAACTTTAAACCTCTTAAGAATTATTTCTAGTAGACTAAAACATTTTTAGTTGGTTTCTTATACAAAATCATAGAAATGTAGTATAATTTTAGGACCCCGATTTTTATTTTTTGGGTTCAATTTTTCATTTTAATCTCAGACCCTTCTTTCCTCTGGAATGACCTAACAATAAAAAAACATAAAGAGACACAAAACTTAAAGGTGGTTTGATTTCTAGACATACATTCACATGCGGATGAGAAACAATTTATTAATGAAGAAGAGAATATAAAATGAGCTTTTAGAATACGATCTTTGGTCCAAAAATACATACACGCATAAAACAGTAGTCCAATTGACTAATCCCATAAAATGTCGGCTCTAATAGTAAGAAGCACAACTCATATATGAGATAGACATAACAACAATTCATTAGTTTTTCCAATGTGAGATATAGCTCGGTTAGACTTGAGCCAAAAAAAAATATAATATAAATTATAACATCGTCCGACTTATAGATAGTTTTATTGTGGAATATAGAAGAGACACTTATTTGTTCCCATATATAAGCAAATGTACATTTGGAATTTGTTGGAGTTATTAATAAATAAGTCAGTTCTTAAACTAAAAGAATAAAACATAAAAGAAAAAAAAAGAACTTTATAAAATCAATAAAGAAAATTTAAATTAATAAACGCTTATTATTAAAGTTTTTCCAATAAAATAGAAGACATGAATGTGATCTGTTTGTGGTGGCCATGGCGTTGCCCAAAATCATACTATCCATATCCCACTTCTCACCGCCAAAAACTAACGTAAATTCGATCCTCCCCTTGTTTCTTGATTCCGCTACTTCTTTTATCTCCACAAGAAGAAGTTTAATCCTCAATTCTTCGCTTATTATCTTATCTTCTGCTGCTGCGGCGGCACTAGCTGAACAGCCGCCACCGCCGCCGCAGGCGCCGAAGTCATTTATTGCGGGCATTGCCAACACCAAGTCTTGGTTCCAGTTCTTCGGCAATGGCTTCGCCATCCGCGTCCCGCCCGAATTCGAAGACATCACGGAACCAGAGGTCTGAATTGTCTATTAATTTCATTTTTATTTTTCGTATTTAAAGTTTCATTAGTTTTGCTAAGGGTTTGATTAATCTTAATTCCCTTTGTTGAGGTGTGTTTGGTTTTGGAATGATTATCGATGAGATGTGGATATGGGAAATAATTGAGGTCCAATTTTTGAAATACTGAAAGATTTGAGGATGAACGTGTGATTTTGGCATGTATATACACGAGATGTTGGAAATTTTGATACTTTTGTATTTATATACTTTATGTTGGATGGTGTGTAAATGGAGAAAATGAGGATATGGGAATTGCAAAGTTGCAGCCAAAAGGCATGTTTTCAACTTTGTATTGTAACAAATTGTTGCTGCCTTTTGTAGGACTATAATGCTGGACTGTCACTCTATGGAGATAAAGCTAAGCCAAAGACTTATGCTGCGCGTTTTGCGTCTCATGATGGGTAAACCCTGCCTTCTTATATGAGATTCGTCTTCTGCTCGATGTGCTAGTCGAAGCCAAATGATGGATAATATGGTTCATACTATGCTTGATAGTTTTTTTTAATGATACTCATTCAAATGGGTAACAGAACCATATATTAGAAATCCGTTAAGATCAATTTTGAGGTGTGAAGTTGATTTTCTAATGTTATGGGTGAATGAAGGATTAAATCTAGATGAGAAATATTTAGTTTCTTTTTAGTGATAAGACTTTTGTCTGTGTGGATATTTCATTATGGCTGTTCCTGTCATATATAATGTGCGTTCGGAGTTTTTGCTGAATCTGGATAAAATCTTGACAGGTCTGAAGTTCTGAGTGTTGTTATCCGGCCATCTAATTCACTTAAGATTACCTTCTTAGAGGTTTGTCGATGTACTACTTCCTCTTCATCTACCAGATTTTATGATTACATCCTAATTTCACAGTTCAAAACATTTGTCTTGTTACTCTGCTTTCTGTGTTGTTTCAGAAGAGACAAATAAACTAGAGTTTGTCAAATAAGCTAATTCTCGCCCAATTGGTCATACTTTTTCCTCGAAAACTTAAAGTACATTTCAATCTTGTAATATGGAAATGTATCAGCTGGGAGCAGTGTCTAGAAGTGTCCCATTCCATTTACCGTCTTATTTAAGTGCTTATTCCGACTCTGGCAGGCACAAGATATTGCTGATTTAGGTTCACTGAAGGAGGCAGCTAAAATATTTGTTCCAGGTCTTTCAATGTGAATGCTGTTTGATTTTCAAGAAAAAGCTCCAAATCTTTCTTTCTTTATGTAACTTGTTCTCTGCTGCTCAATTTTGCCTGTTATTGTATGAACAGTTAGCGCAAAATTGTACGCTGCTAGGACATTTAAGATTAAGGAAGACGAAGGTTACAGGTATGGTGTTGTTTAAACTCATGCGTGGTATCATCTAATGATGCATTCATATTCTTAATCTTAAGGAGTTGAATACTCTATAGCAAGTTATTTTGATCTTCAATAAGTCATGGTGCTTTCGTAATGAGCTCAATGTCTTTTAGGAATTATTACATGTACGAGTTTGGCAACGATGAACAGCGTGTAGCACTAGTAGCTGCTGTTAGTAGTGGAAAGGTTGGTCCATCAATCTGCAGTACCATAATCTTCGCACATAAGTTGCAAGCTCTGAACTTTGATGCATTAATGGTTCTTGTTTTATGTTGTAGGCTATAATTGCAGGAGCTACAGCACCCCAGAGGAAATGGGAAGAAGATGGCATACGCCTTCGCTCTGCTGCTGTCTCACTCACAGTTCTATAACCTAAAGCTAAGAATTCAAGAATCTATCTATTGCAACAAATTTGGTAGTCCATGGAGGATTGAAAAGATTGGTGCAGCAAGAATTGGGCCAGCCATGGTTTTCGCGACCGATTTTCAAGTGAGTTCTGCTAAGAAAGCAATACAGATGAATCACAATACATTTTTGTCTATTCATTTAGAGAAACGTTAAAAATGCCTGCTTTAGATCTACTGCCACAATCCTTACAAATCTGTAAATGGTTTAGATGAATTGCTGACAAAATGATCCTCTGTGTTGTGTTAGCATTATGTTATTGCTGAATATTTCATTCGATATAGCATCTACTACGTATTTTAGCTCGTTTCTCGTTTCGAGAGATTATATATGAGCTGATTTCCATCCTAAATAAACAGAGCATATGTAGGCAGAGGAGAATATGATAGAAGGCTAATACTAATATACAGTAAAAAATAATCACATAATACTTTCCAGACAATCATCTTAACAGCTAAACAAAACTCAGAGCCTTGGATACTCAAGCTGTAGCTTCTTCAAGTTCCTCAGTCTCTGTTTCGGTTGCTGATATCAAAGAAGCTGATTGGATTTTCCCAGCATGCTCCAGCCGCATCAGAATCACTCCTCTGCACAAACAAACATCAAATGTCACCTCAAACCCGAAAACGGCAACATCACATTTCTCATGCAGATTGCCCGTTGTGATTGAAGTATTGGTGGGGAGAAACAATTAGACAGACAACGAAGAGGGTTTGGGATGTGGATATACAGGTATAAAGAGGGCATGAGCCTTAAACTTCTATTATCGATTTCTAGAAACGGGTAAGAAGATGAAACCGGAAAAGAATGCTGCTAGAGTTGAGAGGTACATGAGACACTAGGGTACAAGAATACCCTGAGAACTAAGAGATAAATACAAAAGGCAAAACTTACTTTGCAAACCGAGATTGGACGGAGATATCCCGTACTTTGATCCGGTTCACTGTTCCGCTATGGCTAACAAGCACAACTTGCTCATCACTTTCTCCATCCTCTGTTCGAATCAATATGTTGTTAATTTCTAATTACCTGTACCGCTGCTTGGATGAAATAGAAAGTAAAGATTATAGGAATGCTCACCCCCTACAGAGAAGCCAACTACAAATACGGCAGCCAGACGATCTTCTGCTGAAAGCTGTATCATTACCACGAAGAAAGATGCTAGTAAGAGGCACGTGCAAGAGTTAACCTGAACCAAACTACACAACTATGCGAAGTACATTTGATTTTCATGATGAGAAAAATAAGGTACCTACCTTGTAACCTATCAAACCGACTCTATTCAGCGATGACGTCCTGAATCTAGCAAGGGGAACTCGCTTTCCAAAGCCATTCTCGGATATAAACAGCAGCCAAGGACCAGTAAATCCCTTACCACTAATGAAGAAACCAAAAACAATTGAAAAATTATACAGGTATCGGTAGGGAAAAATACAGGAAAAGTTGATCTATTCACCTCAAATTGGAAAAAAAGCAATGAGACTTCGATGTCATGAGACATAATTGGTAGCTAGATTTCAGAGATGGAAACTATAATCGACCAACATATATAAATGTTGCATGTCACCATCAGAACTGCAACACTAATTCTAGTACAAGATATTATCCACAAAACTAATTCTAGTTACAAGATATTATCCAGGTACGATAGAGTAACTAAGTGAGAATCATGGTGTAAGGTATTAGCCATTATACAGATTGAGATCAAGTAAGACAAAAAGTTCCCCTGCTAATCATAGAATTGTCTCCTGCTAATTGTTCCATCATCAAGTCTCGCAAAAAACTCCTTGGAAAGTGGGTTTTCAAAAGAAAAAGAAAGACAAGAAGGTAAAAACCTGATCAACATCCAAACATCTACGCCTTATCCAATATTGCAAGTCCAACATTTCTAACAGTGCACACAAATTTAAAGTAGAAAACTTTTTGATTAATTTAATGGAATAAATTTTAGTACAAACTAAAGCCTAAAAGTCTCAATCCTCAACAAAATATGCATATTACTCGCAATTCTAGAAGCAGAATAGAACAGTAGTGAAATTACTAGTTCTGCAGTGGCTCAGAGTCTTTGACGATATTCTTTCCCAGAGATGCAGGTATTATATCCATGCTTGCCATTTTATCCCCTTGTTTCAGTCTCATGGCAACTGAACCTCTAGTATTCCTCCCAAGTGATCTCATCTAAAGAAATAAGCAAGACAACAATGAATAAGCATCCTATAGGAGTGGCTTAATTCTGATGCATCGCCATAAAAGCCGAAGCATACTCAGCAGCTGCATCTATGTCATCTCGGCCAATTACTTTCAAGAAAATGCAGTGAGGGGAGAAGGAGAGATGAAAATTAACTTACATTCTCACAAGGGCTCAAAATGACCATTCCGTTATGTGATGCCATGGCCACAAAATCATCATTCGTACAAAGCCTCACCCATTTCAACTCATCACCAGGAACCTGTCAGAATTAGAAAATTCATTTGGGCACCAGAAAACTTTATGCCAAAACTCGACACAGCAAAGGAGTGGACAAACCAGTTGAATTGCTATGATTCCAGTTGACCTTATCGATGAGAAATAGTTCAAAGAAATTTTCTTGACATAGCCCTTCATGGTGAGCATCATAAGATATTGGTCTCCTTCAAATTCACTGACAGGAATTATTGAAGTTACCCTCTCACCATCAGATAGGGATAAGAGCTGGATACAAGAAAAACACAGTGATCATCAAATAAAACTTGGAAAAGACTATGAGCCTAAGTATTTGGTCAAAAGTACGGCATTACTTGGACTAAAGGTGTTCCGGCAGCAGTCCTGCTGCATTCAGGAATTTTGTAGGCACGAGCAGAATATACTGTTCCTTTATCACTGTGGAAAGAACAACAGCAATAATTGTTGAAGATAGAAGTCTTATAAGAATGGATTATAATGCATCATCCTTGCATAGCAAAATAGTTGATTCATAGAAATAATTGTATTATTTTTTCAATGATTCCTGTCACATTTCTATTTGATGTTATAGAGATATATGTATGTGCTCTTGTAAGAGAGCATATGAGATGCAAAATATGTGTGCTTTAACTTATAGAAAGTTTTCTGCAAAATATGTGTGCTTTAACTTATAGAAAGTTTTCTGCATGCCAGATGGCCAAATCATGTCACATATTTTTCAGAATTAGCCTTCATGCCATTCAAGTTTTTTTCTTATTGTCCAGGATTGAGAATGATAGCAGTTGGCAATCCTGCTCTATTTCTGCTTTGGCAAAAATTGTTAGGGGAAGAAATTCAAGAAAGTCAAGCCAAAACAATACCTGAAGTACAGGACATGATCGTGGGTATGGCAGACAAGGAAATCAGACATCATGTCGTTTACTCTCAATTTCCCTACTGATTTTCCAATTGTCCCGCGGTTTTGAAGGTTGAACGTATTAGGATTCATTCTTTTAAGGTAGCCTTTTTCACTGAGTGCCTAGTGGTAGAATATGGAACATTCCTGAGCAACAGTACTGATGATACTTTGTTTCTGGAAATCAACATGTAAATTTTACGTACCAGTAGCATTTCTTCATTGGGTATAACATCAATGTCCTCGAGTTGACCACTATCACTGTCTTCCAGAATTGAGCGCCTAGCAGTGGAAAATTTGTTCTTTATCTCATTTGCTTCAGCTTCTATCATCTAATTATGAAATAACAAATTAAACTACCAATAAGAAAAAAAATGCACTCAGTTTAGATCACGGGATGAGATTAGATAGTGATTGTTACGAGAACGATCTACCTAACATAGTTATATCATGTAAACTATTAAATAATCAGGTTGTAAACTTTAAAGTACAACTATAAAATTATTCCTATAACCTCTCTTCATGCAATTATTATTAAAAACTTGCTATACCACATATTAACAAGAGGAAAAAAGAATATTCCAGCATAATATTAGGTTCTAGCAAGCATGGTTTCCTATTCTAAATTCCTATTGTATGGAAAAAAGAGTTAAAGGTAAATGCATGATATAGAAATAATAATGTCTGGGATCATGGACTTAACAACTACAGTGAAGCTCCTTCTGAAATTACCTCAAGTATTAGTTTTTTACTTGAAAGAAGCTCCTTTAGCTTTGAAATTTGTTCAGACAAAGATTTCCCCTCGTCAATAAACTTGTTCTTCTGGAGAATGAAAGAGAGAGAATGCCTTTAATGAGAAAGTCATCTACAACATGGTACATATATAGATGCCACAGGATACAGAAATACCTCGAGAGAAGTTAGCTTTCTAAGGCTTATATCCAATATAGCATCAGCTTGCTTATCACTCAAGTTGAACTCTGCAACAAACTATACAATATCAGATAAAAGGAGAGACTTATATCGCTACAATACACAATAATGGAATTTGACACCGGAACATGTCTCTAATAAATCCAATATAGCACCAGCTCGCTTATCAGTCAAGTTGTTACAACAAACCACACATTATCGGATAAGATGAATTTGAGTAAACTAACACTTTTAAGTCCTGTGAAATGATCGCCTAACTATTACTGTTGAGTCCCTAGCTGTTGTGCGGTAGCAACAGGTAATAGGAACTAGTTTGAGGTAAAGGTTCTTCCCATACTAATACTACCTCCGTCCCACTATAATAGGCCACATTTCCGGATTGGGACGTCCCACTATAATTGGCCACTTTCAGAATTTGGCAAATAATTAATATCATCTTCTCTCTCTTACTTTATCATGATATCATCTATTCTCACTCATCTTCTCTCTCCTACTTTATCATCTACTCATCTCTCATACTTTATCATCTATTATCTTAATTCCCGTGCCGAAAAAAAAGTGGCCTATTATAGTGGGACGGAGGTAGTACTAGTTAAAGTATCTGGTTTGGTTTTCCAAAGACAACCATGAATAAGTTGGCTGTCTATCTTGAATGAACCAAAGATGATCCAGCATAAGCAAAGTACAGCAACCATAATATTCTAAAATATTAATATGAATATATACATCTGACCTTATGAGCATGTAAGCAGACAATTGTTACACCATCAGTTATATTCATGTTTACTTTCATAATTTTAGAGTAAAAATGATGCAAAGATATTGGGTAACTTGCCTTCTCTTAAATTAGTAGCTGCTGATGCATGATTAGAAGCTTTCCTGATTATGTTG
The DNA here is from genome assembly GCA_028984105.1 of Lavandula angustifolia. Classification (NCBI taxonomy): domain Eukaryota; kingdom Viridiplantae; phylum Streptophyta; class Magnoliopsida; order Lamiales; family Lamiaceae; genus Lavandula; species Lavandula angustifolia. The sequence goes on from CM054822.1 coordinate 20,820,422, forward strand.
ATGACACTGTCCAGATTTTCAAGTCCTGTTATAATGCCCTTAGATACAGAAACCCCAAGGGGAAAAGGTATATTAGCAAATTATAGGTAACCTGGTAAAGTACCAAGATAATTGACAAAAATCATGTTTCAATTTAATACTGCAGACGATGTCCAGAAAGACATTAAGAAAGAATATAAAAGTTTCTCATACGCCTGAAGAGAATTGCTTTCTAGAATTGTTAGCCTACCTCCACAATGTGATACCGGTCCTGTGCTTGAGATAGTTTATATTTTGCACGCCTTTCAACCACAGAACATCTAAAATCTAAAAATGCCTGCACAAAGATTAAATAGAGAATAACTAAGTAAGGTTATGATGATAAATATTGCCAACTTCAAACAGCTCCCTTTTCTGCATAAGGTGTTCATCAAGATTGAATTAATTTAATTTCATCTCGCCTTCACGAAATTATTCTCTGCTATTTCTTGCAAACTTGCTCATCAAGTTAATCCCTCAGAAATTAAAATTAGTCATCTAATAAATATTTCGTATCAAGTTCATCTATGAACTTTATTTCAGACGAATTTATTAGTTTGAGCTGGAAGAATAATTTAATGGGTATGTACTGTATAGAACAAATATAGGTGGTAAGAGC